>JASDQU010240455.1:209540-242215 GCA_032191745.1 Picea mariana | reverse complement strand
ACGGAATCGACAACTAGTTGGGTTCGTACTCACGTGACACGGGGTCGATTCCGACCGCTATCATTATAACCTCCAGGTGTACCCACGAGGCCCCATATGCGACACACAAGTTAAGTCAGGGTTTCGAACTGGTGACTTCACATAACAAAGTGCCTTAACAATACACCCCATCACTGACTGCTCTACACCCCGACAACTATATGGATTATAAATATATATTAATAATATATAATATACATTATAAATATATTAATATTAATAATATATAATATACATTATAAATATATTAATATTAATATTATATTATTTATAAATTAATATATATATATATTATTTAATATAATATAATATATTAAATAAAAAAATAATATATATAATATATTATATTATGGTAAACCAGCCTAGATTCATCTTAATAAGCGTCGAGATGAATCAAATCTCTTGAGGTGCAAACCTTTCCTCAAGTTTTTCACTCTAAAAGAGGTTTGCATCTTGAGAGATTTGATCCCTCTTGGCGCTTGATAGATTCAGGGTTAAGATGGATCTATGCTGGTTATATTTCATTTATTGATGATACCTCTTGGAAGACCTAGATCTACTTCCTGAAGACCAAAGATGAGGTCTTCTGGAAGTTTCAAGATTTTAAAGATCTTATAGAAAATCAAAGAGGTAAGAATGTTAAAGTGTTGAGATCAGAACATGGAGGAGAGTATGTCTCCTCGGAGTTTGATACTTTTTTTGCAAGGAAGTAGGGATCTAGAGTGAGTTGACGGTGCCTCACAACTTGCAACAAAATGGGGTCACATAAAGGAAGAATAGGTCCATCATAGAGATTGCCAAGGCAATGATCCATGACCTAGATATGCCCACGTGTCTTTGGATAGAAGCATGTTGCACATCAATGTACATTATGAATATGCGTGTACATAGGATATTGAAGGACAAATAATTGGAAAAATCTTTTACTTTTAAGAAACTAAGGTATCATATGTCCATGGTTTTGATTGCCCTATATATATTCATATTCATCAGGAGAAAAGAACTAAGTTGGAACCCTCTAGTTTTTAGTGTATTTTTGTGGGATACATTAAGACTTCTAAGGCTCACAAAGTCTACCTTTCGTTTCAGTGGGAGATAGTTTTAAGTCGAGATGTCAAGTATGGCGAAGATGCATAGTCCTCTAAGTCTCAAGAGCCTCCAACAAATATTGAGGAGGTTGACAAGCTCGCAGCCCCAAAAGATGATCCATAGATTCAAGGTATATCAAAGTGGATCAGTTAGGTTCCGGTACAAATACAAAGACAACCTTAACACCAAGTATACCGAGGAGATCGAGGTGGCTTACACAAACATCACAAGAGACAAAGTGAGAGAGTTGGTACTCCAAAGACTTCTTTTTGGGTAAGCCATCCTCCTAAGAAGTTTCCTATTTATGTTGCACTAATGTCTTCCATTATTGATGTAGAGCCTTCCAATTATAAGAATTAATGAGGCAGTAGGTGATTAGGTATGGAAGAGTTCCATGGTTGAGGAGTACAAGTCCATCATGAAGAATGATGACATGATTGTGCTTAGACCAGAGCAAAAATTAGTGGTTGATTCTAGGTCATTGTACATGGTAAATCATGTTGCTGATGGCAGTATAGAGGAGTACTAGACTTCTATGTGTAGCTAGAGGATTCTCTTAGAGGGAGGGAGTTAACGATGAGGATATTTTTGCTCCAGTTTTCAGGTATACTTCTATCAGGGTATCATGTCTTTAACATAGTTTTTCGCTGGAAGTTATATTGATGGATGTAAAGACAACCTTCCTCAAAGGTGTGATGGAGGAAGAAGTATACATCAATCGGTCGAGAGGATTTGAGGTGGATGGGTGATATACCTATGTGTGCTTGAATAAATTCCTTTACGGGTTGAAGCAAACATTGTATGTTTGGTACTCTAGGATTGATGAGTACTTACTATTTTTGGGTTTCACCAAAAGTTCTACAAATCCCAATCTTTATTATTTATTTGATAGATTTGATCTTCGTGTTTTGGCTCTATATGTAATTGACCTGATATGTATAGGGTGTTTTGAGTATCTCATAGCAAAGTGCAAGGTAGATTTGGTATGCAAGTTCAAGATGAAGGTCATTAAAGTGATGCACTATTTCTTATGTCTAGAGGTGTGGCAAAGTCGAGGAGAACTATTCCTCGAACATGGTGTTGAGATTTTGAAGAGATTTCAGATGGAGTGTAAGCCTTTCTTGGGTCTAGAGGTGTGGTAGAGTCCAGGGAAAGTGTTCTTGGATAGAGTAAGTATGCAATTGAGATTCCAAAGAGATTTCAAATGATGGATTATAATCCCTTAAGCACCAAATCTGATGTTGCATGCTGGTTTGGATTCAGATTTGGTAGATCCTTCCATGCATAAACAATTGATTGGATCTTCGATGTATTTGGTTGATACAAACCCTGAGATATGTTTTGCAATGAACAATTTGAGCTAGTATATGGTTGTGTTAAGGTAGGTTCATTTCATAGCTACAAAACATGTGCTTTGTTACTTGAAGGGCATAATACATTATGGTTTGTAGTAAGCAGGGGATGATGAGTTGATATTGCATGGATTTGTTGATTCCGACTGGGTAGGGGATGCAAGTGACTGGAATAGTACTTTAGGTTGTTGCTTCAGTTTGGGTTCATGAGTGATATCTTGGTTCAGTAGGAAGCAAAGATCAATAACATTGAGTTTTGCAAAGAAAAAGTATATAGCATCCAAAATTGCTAGTTGTGAAGCCTCTTGGCTTCACAAGTTGACAACAATGCTAACAAGGGAAATGTTGGAGCCTACTGTGGTCCGCTGTGATGATAAGAGTTGCATCAAATTCTCTAAGAATCTAGTATTCCATTACCACTCCAAGCACATTGACATGAGGGATCATTTTCTCAGGGACAAAGTTCAGAAGGGGACAGTTGCTCTAGAATATGTTCATATAGATTAGTAGGTTGTAGATATCTTGACTGAGACTCTGGCAGAGGGGAAGTTAAAGATGTTCATGGTGAGATTGGGCTTGGTGGAGAACACTTTCCTTGCTATGAGGGAGTGTTCGTTTTTAGTACCTTGGAAGTGTCCTCCAACCATGGTGCATGTGTAATACATCCAGGTGGACCATACAATGGAAACAACAACCTAACGTCCATACAACCTTTGTTATGCCACAATTTCTAGTTCTGCACATAGCATTATGGTACATTGATTATGGAATATAGTTCTGTGTCATCACATGACTGCAGTTCTATTTTTAACAACTCTAATTTAGCAGTTTGCTTTCCCAACTTTGGGAAAAGTAGTTTTCCAGAATTTGTTGCTTTTCAATTTTTGAGATTGACTTTTCAGATTTAGAAAAACTTCTCTTTTAAGGTTGTTGTTGTCTAGATTTAGATAAAGCACGCGAGGGAGACTTGGTCTCAAGGAGAGGGCACATATCCCAAATAAATTATTCTCCCTATTGGAGCACTCCATCAAAGACATTTATTTCATGCAACTAAGAGTTCTAATCCCAACTTCCAAGGCTAGGAATAGATCAAGGTTTGAGTTATTTATGGAATTGATCCAAGGATTGAATCTACCATTTTTGTAAACCTGTTAGCACACTTTTTCACCCTTGAATTGAGTTGATATAATAGAAAAAACAACGATGAAGAAGATGCTAATTCAAGGAGAGAATGCTCCAAGTTGTCATGGGCAAGCCTCCTCTCTGTTCGGGTTGGTGCGTGTCAACCTCAAGGGGGAGTCCCTAGGTACCGGGCTGCTGATTTGTTGACTGATTTTCTGCAAAAACACACAAAAAACAACAACAAAATTGTTGTGGAGAGTGTGCAAACACGCCACCAAAGCGTTAGGAAAAATATTTATTAAGTTGTTTGGAGGGATCGTGCAATGTTAGCACAAGAGATGAAAGAAACAATAAAATAAACCACTTATAAGATAGATAAATATCACAACAAATGGTAAGAACTACTAATCAATTTGCAAGAGTAAGAACGAGATACCAACAAGAAGGAAAGTTTGTTAAAAACACAACACTTCTTTATTAAAGGCTTGCCAAAGGGTTGATTGTGCCATAATAGACAAGTCCAAAACCGATACAATGGTTATACCCGCTAAAAGATAGAGTAGCTAGACTAGAGAGAACGCAAGAAGAGAAGGAGAATAAGTGTATGTCGGTGTTGCCAAAAATTCGACCCTTAATAATGAATAAAAACTCCATTATATAGATGAGGGGGCGCATCTCTCCAAGACCAATAATACAGGGCGTGTAAGAATAGTCCAAGCCAAACAAATCACATGAGGGGATCAAGTGGCGCATGAGAGATCAAGTGTAAGTGAAATGGCATGTGCATGTGTGAACTAAGAGTGAGCAATGCACATGAGGGAGTGGAGGGATCATATGTGGAAGTAAAGGTCATGTGAAGGAAGCACATTAAGACAAGGAATATGCACATGTGTGGATGAATGTGAGTGAGGACGCATGAGTGTTTGAGTTCCACCCGTGGGAGTTATGTGAAAGAGGGGAGGCACACATAATAACTCATACGCTAGGGTTTAACGATTAAGAGATATGGAGGGGGTAATATGAGGGAAGATGCGCATGCATGAGAGGGATAACATGCACATGAGGGGGTGGATCACGTGGAAGGAAAGAGGGGTAAGGGAGACGCAAAGGGAAGCATGCATGTGAGGGGGTGTGAGGGATGAGGTGGATAGGGAGGTATCGTATGGGAGAGTGCGAGTGGAGTAAGGGACCCATGCACGAGTGAAGGAGATGGTGACGTGAGGGAGTGGCGCATGGCTCAAAAGGAGGGATACGTTATATTAAGTCGTGCACTCTTTTAATTAAAATGATGGGTATGCTTAAGAAGAGATGCATATTTTTAGGGAGGACATGGGGTACACACTTTAATTGATAAAGGTAACATGCAGACATGGGGGACACACTTTAATTGATAAAGGTGACATGCATACATGGGAAAGAGTGGGTACGTATAAACGAAAGTGGAGTTAGGATTAATACACACATACATAAATGAACATGTATAAGTGAGGAATTAAAGTGGAGAAAAGGGATAACACATGCACTTAATAAAGGAGAGTGCATGAATGGACAAGGGAGAACATATGTACATGTGGAAAATAGATGGGAATGGGGAAAGTAATACGTATAGGATTAGAGAGAAGGGACATAGATAAAGGAGACGTGCCTAGTCAAAATAGGAATGCATGCACTATATTTTATTGGGATTTAATGCGCAATAATGAATAATATGACTTTTAATGGACTTTAAATGCATAGAAAGTGGTATTTATGGCTGGTGAAGGGAAGTTAATGGTGACTAAGCCTTAATTAGGTCAATCACATCCATGAGGTTTGCACCTGATCCACACACCCCCTTTTAATTAATTAATTCTTCTCTTAATGTTTTTATCCTTGGAAAGGGCGCCCCCTCATCAATTGATGCCAAGTAGATGCCACATATCACGCTGAATCACCACCACATGTGGGAATTTGACCTTGCCACTTGTCACCTTTGGATCCGACTATCCCTGCTATAAACACCAACTGCTAAAAATAGGGTCTGACACCTAAAATATAGGAAATTGTCAAATCTATCTAGGACGACTAGGAGAAAACCGACATGTATCCCATGTCTAAAAATAAACACTACTAAAAATAGAATATCCTCGCATGTCAATTATATCATACTCATCGGATTCGATTTTCTGTGTGGATTCTAAATCCGCAATCAGAATTGAAATGCAAGCCTTGGTGCTCCACTTGCTAAAACTAGAAACCTCATGCATGTTAGCTAGAACAGGTCCAAAAGACTCATAATATCTCAAGGATCAATACTGCACACTGAAAATCTCAATCTGAGGCATAGAGCTCAACCTGGGAAAAATAGAAAGTTCTTGCATGTCGCCTAGAAAAGTGCTATCAGGATCAGAATCAAAATCATGCAAGGACCAACTCTGTATGCTCAATACTGTCAAATGAGGCTTCGATAATGGTCTCCTAAAAAATAGGGTCACTTGCAATAAATAGAGTCTAGACATCTCTCTCAAATGCATGGGAAACCAAGCCAACTCTATCTCTGAAGAAAAAATAACCATATACTGATCATGTACCTGTGTCTGATGGGAACCAACCTCTGACTCACACAAGTGCTAAACTCTGGGAACATCTCTGAATGCCAGTGTAAATAGTGTATGCTGGCTCTTAACCCTCAAAGTTTCCAAGGGTGAAAATCTAAGGGTTAACAAAACCCTAGATGAGTTTCTTGTTCTATTTAAGAAGGCTCATGGTAGGGTTTTTTTTATATATTCAGGTTTTGGTGTGTGAGTAGTGAAATATTTATTTGAGTTTTCCTGTAGCAGATATCGTTTCAGAATTAATGAGAAAGGGTTGAGGGTTGGGGTTGATTTATATGTGGAATTGGTCCAAGGATTGGATCTGCTATTTTTGTAAACTCTAGATAAGCTTCTTGTGCTATTTAACAAGGCTCAAGGTTGGGGTCTTTTATATACAGTTTTTGGTGTGTGAGTTTTATGTAGTGAAGTAGTTTTCTGAGTTTTCCTATTGCAGATTTTGTTTCAGAGTTAATGAGAAAGCAATAGTTGGTTTGACAATCCATTTAGTGTTTGTTGTTTTTATTTTCTGCAGTACGTGTTTGTAGTTTTAAGCATTCAAAGATAGCAATTTTGATTGAAGGTTTATGTTAAAGTTACCTAGGTTTTTAGGATTGTTCTTTGTGTGCAAAATTTGCTTACCATGGTCTAAAAATTAACATAGTATTAGAGCGTTTATTTTGAAGCCTTCTAGGAGTCTTTGTATGGAATGTAGGGTTTCTACCTGGCATAGGGGGTTGTCAAAAGATTTCTGGGATGGGATGCCATAGATCCATGCTTGAGAAAGGCACCATGGCCTTTTGATAGGTTGTTTTATCTCACTGATATTTTTGTCTAGTAGTGTGTTCAAGGAGTAGCGGTATGACTACATTTCGTCTCAGAGACAAAGATAGATTGGAAGGCCCTTTTAACTTCATTCTATGGAGCATGATATTTGGGATTTCATGAAGGATGAGGTTGTATAGCCTACCGATCCCTCACAATTAACAAAATATAAAAAGATGGTCGAGATAAAGCAAGTCATCCTTGACTAAATGAAGAATCACTTGATCCCTCACATCATCGGAAAGACCACTAGTAAGAATATGTTTGATGATCTACTCAAACATCATAGTGAGAACATCAATTGGAAAATGCTTTTGATGCATAAGCTTACAACCACATAAATTAGCAAAATAAAAATCATGGCTAGTTGCTTGATGAAGATTATTGAACTTTGTGATCAACATACAATAGTTGGAGAAGATGTCAAGAGTGAAGTGTTAGTACCGATAGCCTTGAATGGGTTTTTCTTGGTAATCTTTTTCTGGGGTGTTTGTCCCTAAGATATGCTTCCCTCCTTTGAGACCGTTGCATGTATAGTGGAGGAATAATATAATATATCCCCCATCAACATAGTGAAGAATGATAGTGAGAAAGGAGGATCCAAGAAGGGTTAGAAATGAAAGAACACTACAAAGAAAGGACCTTGTAGCAGAGGTTTTTAATGTTACAAAATTGACAAATATTGTCAAAAAAACCTCCTCTAAAACATCCATTTTCAGTAGCGGATGTTTTTGCAGAGATTATAACAAAACTTCATTATAACTAAAAAAATATGGGCGACCAGAGGTTTTGGCAGATGTTTTTCTAGGCAGTGCACTTCGTAGTGTATACGCACCTATGCGTTTTCAAACTTAAAACATCACATTTCACCGAAAGCACCGAGGTAGTCAAAAAAATATTTGGGCACCGGTGCTCTTGTAAATAATAATGCATTGGTGCTTTAATAATAACAGTGCACCAGTTGAATCTATGATACCATGCACCGGTGTGTTACAAGACAAACCCGACCAATGCATGAAATTTAGAATGCACTGATGCAAAAGTCTGATATAGAAGCATCGGTGCATCGTTTTAATTAAACACACCGGAAGATTGATTTTTATTTTATAATTGTTGTTAAAATAGTATTATGATCGGTGTTGGTTCATTCTATTATAGTACCAATGCACATTTTATCACAACACCGGTTCTTTTTAGCATTAAACACATCGGTGTTCATTTTCTTTTTTAAGAAATATCGACCTGTGATAGTGCAATTATTGCTATTTTTTTAATTCCATTGCTCATAAAAAAATTGACATATATCTTATAATAGTATGTATATAAATTAAATTTTGAGTAGTGCATTTGGATATGATGTTTGAATTATTTTGTTATATCATTATATTTCACATCTCTTCATTATAATATTTAATCAATGACGTAACGTTTCACAACGATATTGGACAACACAATAGAATAAAATAAACTGTATTTTATTATATATGAATAAGAGACTCTTTGTCATACAAAATGAGACACTTATTGGTAACCCCTTGTCTTTCAATTTGGATACTATGTCCATTACATTAAACAAAATGTTGATGTTCACAGACAATTATTTAAAAAAACAAGCAACTTGCATAGATATCCAAATATATTGATCATCATTCTTCGATTGAACTGTTGTCAGTGCTCGAGCTACTTCCATGACTTGGGTTATTTGGCTGAATGTTTTGTTGATTGCCTCGATTGTTTTCCTTTTCTTCAAGTTCCATCTACAAAAATAAAAATTAAGTGTAATGAGTGTATCTACATTGGTGATAATAATGAAAATTGAAATACATAATATACATGAATGTAAATTGAAAAACGACGTGCCATACAAAGAATTGACTCTTGAATGATACATATTCTTTCAAAACTAAATCTCATGCCTTCTATCAACAACTCCTCTGTTGACACATTTCCATACTTTGTTTCCTGTAAGTTTTATATCCCATAATAAATCATAGATTTAGTATAAATGATTTTTTTTGTTCCATTAATTATAAAATGAGAGAAGTAAAACAAAATAGATACTTACAAATTCCACAATTAATTTTTGATATGCCAACATATATTCACAATTCATACTTAACCCAATGTCAATCAATTCTTTCAATGACTCTTCTTTGTATGTTAGCACATGTTCGAAGACATTCAAGGATGGTTGTAAAATAATTTAAAATATAAAAAAATGAGATCTTAAGTTGTTATAAGGAAATAACAATTACCACAAACTTTGCTATCAACCCTTTTTTTCCTTGTCGTCCTGTTTTATGTGTTGAATGTGTTTCATTTTTTTTTTTTGCAAGAAAATACTTGAAAATTAATATTTAATGCTAAATTATTTATTTATATGTACATAATAGAAAAATTCAATAATTTCATACATTTGAAGCACGTTGTTGTTGACATAGCTCCTCATGCGATGCAATTATGTCCATTTCTTTGACCATCTCTTTGTACACTTTTTTGGACATTCCTACTGACATATTTCAGATATCAACTCGTTGATCCTTTGAGATTTTCATAATCTTTCTGAAAAAAGTAACACAAAAATAAACTATTTTTATATTGATATATGAAAACTAAATATAACAAAATTGATATTAATAAATGAATGCTTTGTAGTAATATATACATATTCTAGAAAATAATTTTTAGGAATATTACTTTTTGAATGATTCTTTTTTGTTGTTATATGTTTTTGCTATTGCAAGTCTGACAGGTTTCATTGACCATTGCTCTGGAAACACTTCTTGTAGTTTAGATATAACCTGGTTCTTGAAATCATTGGATTGATTTCTGTATTGTAAGTGGAAAATACGTCTATACCTTCGTTTCACTATAATCCTCATAGTTTTGTAAAAGTTTTTTTCCCTTTCATTCACCTTCAACACCACTCCAGATGAATTAATAACCAATTCATCATCATTTACATCTTCTATAATTTTTATTTTCTTTGAACGACATTCCGTTCTTTCATTGTTGGTCCTTGTAGAATATTAAACATATGTAAAATAATAGATAATTTGAAACATGTTATCTAATATTCTTAAGTATATTATTAATGAAAATTAAAAAAAAAAATCATATTGAATAGTATTTTTTCATTTACACGATTCATCATTTTGCAATTTTCCATCGTGTTTTCACACTCTTTTGCACTTAGATTAGAAAGAATCTTATTGAGCTTTCTCATTTTGTGGCTCTGCATGACACACACTAACAAATGCATATTAGTTAAACTTACATATAGTTCAAACATATTAGTTTTGTATAGAATTTACAAAGAACTTGTCTTTTTTGTTTTTTTGATGTGCTATTATTGTATCGATCAAAATTTGTTAATTGAACTATTCTCACACATTTTTTTTTTATCAATATAGAACATGTACCATTCAATACAGAAGCTATTAAATATATTTTATAAATAAATCATATAATTTTTAGTTAAAAAAAATATCCGATTTCCGGTGCACTTTAATAATATGAAAACACCAGTGCATTTGATACAATAAACATATCGACATCAAAAAATAATTAAAAAAAAAAAAAAACTTTAAATTACAACGGTCTGATATGTATCGATAACGACATTGCAACTAGAGTAGAAAACGAAAACAAAAAAATACCACGAACGAAAAAAAAAATTTGAAAAAAATTACACCAATGAATGTTTTTTTTTTTTTTTAAAATTATGTTATAGCATTTCTGGTGTGCTTTATCAGTAAGCACACCGATGCGTTATAGTTAAATCAATGCACCGATAACCAGAACCGTTTTAAAAAAAACGTGAGAAGGCCGAGAGGATTTGGATTCGATGCAATAAGTGGTTCCCTTACATCACATGCAAAATGCCTTATATATAGAAACACAAACCCGTTAAATCTAAATTATTTAAAATGAAAATCCCTAATTGTGAAGTGATAGAGGAAGTTAAACCTTAAGGTGAAATTTTGCAGTCACATATAAACAAGAAGAAGCATGGGTTTAAGGTAGGTATGATTTTTTTTTTTAGAATTTTAGTTAAATATAAATAGAGATAAAAATTGTAAATTTTTTTGTTATTAAAATCAATAGTAAAATATAAAATTTTTACAATGCAGGGTTTTGAGTGAATCATAAAACCCTTCAAATTCTGATCTTTTGAATAATTTTGTTGCTCGAAAAGGGTTTTGAGTGAATCACCATACCCTTCAATTTTCGATCTTCTAAATAATTCTGTTGTTTCAAAGTATTCTGCTGCTCCACAATGCTCCCCGATATGTCTCTCTTGCAAATCTCTTCCCAGTAAATTTTGGTAAAATAATGAAATAGTGAATAACTTCTTACTATTTAAAGGACTTTATGAAATTAACGTTTCGAAAAATAAATTCCTGCTTATTTTTCAATTGTAAAAAAACAAAGTCGCATTTTTTTTTATATGTTTTTCGAAATACCGATGCATTTATTAATATAAAGCACCGATGCATTTGGTTATACAAAACACCGGTGCACTAAATATTTTTGGAGAAAATATATCAGATGATTCTTTTTTATTTATTTGAAATCTTGAGAACCAGTGTGGTTAGTAATTAAATGCCCCAGTGCTTTATATTGTTATAGACGCACCGATGCATTTAGTTTAAATAAGCACACCGTTATGCTTTAAATGTTATATGAATTTTTATTTGCACATAAATAATACATTCATCTTGAATTATCTTTTAGGATGCATCCACATGACTTGCAGTACTTCATAGTATACATTTTCAGCTTAAAGTTGCCTTATTCTTAAAAATTTATTGCTGATTTTGTTCAAATGCAGTGATAAAAAATTATAATATTAAATGGCCAATTCTTCAAATTCTAGCTCGTTCCATATTGCTCAAAGTCCATTTTGGATTTCTCCCTTTCCATCTCTAGTGAGTTCATATTTTATTTATATTTCGATTATCTAATTGATTTTTTTTTTTATCCATGTCAATCTAAATAAAAATGTATCCAAATTTGCAGAACCCTGATTTAGAATTGATTTCAGATGCAGAAAATATTCCACTAGTGCAAAAATGTTGGAAGCTCTTATCAGGAGCAACATACCGCAAGCAACTGGTAGATGAAAATGGACAACTACTTTACCCTGGCATCTTCCATCCGCAATCCTAGGTCAACGATGGTAATAATTGTTTGGTATAATGTAATTTGAACAAACCAATTTCATTATGCTTACTAATATCATCGATGTACTAATGTTTAATATTTTTGAAATTACGATTCTGATGATGAACGACCTACCTATCATGTTCCGTTGCACCCCACTACAATGTCAAATCGAGAGAAGGCTGCAATAAGAGCACAACTCGGAGATGAAGCATACCGAGAATGGTTGAATCAACCACCTATTCAATTCCCACTACGTCCAGATTCACCAATTAGGAATGATTACAACAATAGTAGTTCTTCACAAGTTGGTAATGGAGTCAATCAAATAGAGGTTGGTATGGATGATTATTTACGGGATATGTCTTCCATGGAGACAATGTTGTTAGATGTATTCCAGAATAATGAGCTAGGAGATGATGCTGATATCACTGATACCTTTTTAGAAAGCCCGACATCTACTTCCACCACCCCTCTTTGGACCTAGCTGGTCAATGTCTACCCAGATGGGGACAACAATGTTACTGTACAACTTGAAAGAAAAGTTTGGCATGTCAAACACATGTTTCTCGACAATATTGAGGTAACTGACCATAAAGTCCCTTATATTTTGAGAAATTGTATCACACAATCGACATTAAAAACGAACGATTTTATGAATGTTAAATGACATTGTACATTTTTATTTCCCACTAACTACAGGTTATTCAAATATAAGGTTTTTTCGAGTGATAATGTCTTGTCCAGTAGTCGCGAAGAGGCAAAACAAATGTTGAAAATGTTGGGTGTTGAGTACATATCATATCATGCATGTCCGAATGATTGTATTCTATAGAGGAGAATATGTAGGCGAAAAGATATGTCCGAAATGTGGGCATGACATGTACAAATCAAATAAAAAGGGTAAATTACATGGTCCTCCTCATAAGATATTGAGGAACATGACTATAATCCCAACTATTCAAAGGCTCTTTCATTGCAAAGAATTAGCTATGTTACAGGGATGACATGCCTCGCATAGAAGTGAGTCAGTAGTTATGCGAATCCCAACAGATTCAATAGCCATGAAGCATATAGAGGATACATGGCTCGAAAAATTCAAGGATGAAGTACGAAGTCTAGGACTCAACATAGCTATGGATGGCGTCAACCCATTTTCCCTCCAAAACATCAACTATTTTGTTTGGCCCGTAATAGTGATCAATAACAATATACCCCTATGGTTTTCCGTGAAGAAAGAACATCTTATGTTGGCTCTTATAGTCCCTGGTAGAATACAAGTGAAGAATATGGATGTCTACCTACAACCATTGGTAGACGAATTGAAGGAATTATGGGAAGGGATACATGTATAAGATGTATTAAGACCCATTGCAACAAAGAGGTGTTTTACGTTGTATGAAATATGTGCTTACACCACACATGATTATCCATGATTATGATTTTGCTTTGGTAAATTACATTTTTATTGATTTGTTTATATATGTAACAATATTTTTTGGAATATTTAATTCGTTGCGATTGTTATGATCTTCAATGTTAACGTGCTCTGTATACATTAATAATTTCACATGTCTTGTAACAAAAGCGTATCATGGTTGTAAATGTTGTGGACCTTCTTTGAAGGCTAGGTGGGCCAACCACCTATGGAAGCTAGTGTAACACTGCTTCATAGTATTCCTCTCAAAACAACACCCTTACAAAAGAGAAATAATCGCTTTCAACGATAAACCAGAGAGAACCCAAAGGCCTGCAATAATGACACCAACATAATGGCTTAGAGCATATGAGAGAGAGAATGAGAAGGAGATTACATAAATGTTCGATTCAAATGGGGAGCCTATGTTCAATGATCCATAATTCTTCGACACCTATGTTAAGAAATTTCCCATTGGGATGAAAAATAAATCTATCTTTTATGAGCTCCCATATTGAGAGCATCTTAAGATTGCCTACTTACTATATCCCATGCATATATTTAAAAATGTTTCATCTTCTGTATAAAGGAACATATCATCAAAAGAAAGTGACACATTGGTTATTATGAGAGATCTTATTTTTTCAAAAACTAAAATAAACATTGGCCAAGACAAGAAAGTAGAGAAGAAGCTGGTCCCTCTTGGTTTTTCAAAGAAGGTGATGTCCCATGGGTTTTGAAGAAATATGATCTTTCTTTGAAAAATGAAGTTATATTGGGTGTGAAGGTAACTTCTTTATATGGGTTTTTACTATGGCRCAACTTCACTGTGGAAGACCATTTGTCGGGGTTGAAATCACATGACCATTAGAACCTTCTAAGAGTATGTATGTTAAAAACATGATTTTATTATTTGTTTGAATTTTTATGCCATCAGATAAAACATAATTAATTTGGTATGTGTTTACTTTGTAGTGTCATTATCCTCTTCTYGTGCATGTGTGTGTGATCCACGAATTCCCCTAGGACCTACAACGTGCCATATCTAAGTTATCTACATTTGTATGTTGGATCACATCAAAGGAGATTCATATGGCTAACATTCCACGGTGGCGTCAAGAGATAGCTGAGATTGTTTGTATGTTTGAGAAGGAATTGCCAACAAGTTTAATGGACTTGCAGGTTCATCTTCTAATTCACTTAGTAGCCGAGGTTGAATTAGTTGGAGTGGTTTTTTGTCGTTGGATGTTCTTCTTAGAGAGGTACATAAAGAAATTGAAAGGATTTGTTCGACAAAGGGAAAAACCCGAGGGGTCTATGGTAGAGGGGTGCATATTATATGAGTCTTTCTATTATGCCAGTGAGTACATCAAGAAGATCGACAACACACCAGGTGCGATGATTTGGGACGATGAAAGGGATGAAGACAAAAGAGAAGGGGAACTTCTCCAAACAAATGGAAAAAGATGTTTGACAAAAAGTAAGTGACTTATCGTTTGTCAAATTCTACACAATAGCTATTCACACTAAACTTCACAATGTATATTTTGATATTATACGTACTATATGTCGGTTTGATTTCATGAATATATACATTAGCGAATTCATAAATTGATGCCATCAATAAATTCATTCTTTACAATTTCGAGGCAACACATGCATGGGTCACATTGTATGAACATAAGAGGAGGAAATGGGATAGTGACATGAAAGAATTCAAACGATTGAATGGTAGAAGCATGGCTTATTTTGATCATTTAAAAAAAAATATGCCAATGATATGCCCCAACAATTGGGTTGCTGACTAAGTCAGAGAGAAATACGGTGCATCCAGTTGTTACCCGCCTGCTGAAGAGGATGTACTAAACATAGGGATTGGGTGCAACAAGTCGGTAATAATCTCTTTGTGTAAATTTTTAAATTCATAATGCACCTTTGAATTGTAACATCTATATTTATATTTTATTGGTCGAGTTATTAGACACATGACACAGTGATTTTTTCACCTTTTTATAGGTGCATTTGTTCTCATCTATGTGGGCATATGGACATCATTTTCGCACAGAGGATGTCGCTGATGGATGCATGACACAAGACTATGGAGTGGAAGTTGAATTTGGCCAATCTAGTCATGCTAGCCACCACGATCAAAACTTGATACGAGGGAAGTTATGATACGTTGGAAAGATACAATAGATCATTCGAGTGGACTTCTCTTCTTTATAATGTGTTATTTTTAGGTGTAAGTGGTGGGACACCTTTGATCAGAATAATGTAAAGGAATATTGCGATAGTAGGATGATATGTATCAATTCTAGAAAGATGTGGGATAAAGCTAAGGAGCCTTATGTTTTCCTAAAACACCGCAACCAAGTGTTTTTTAACCCAGATATGTTGGATATGGATTGGTGGTTCATATTAAGGCACGACCTTACATCAAAACATATTTTTGAAAACAACAATGTTATCATGTTAAGCGAGGAAGATAATCAGGGTGATGAAAATAGAGAGTGATATGTACATGTTTTATTTCATCATTTATACTATTGTATTTTTTTGTTATCTTTATTTCATTAATTATATTGTTTTTTATTCATCTTGTGACAAAGGAAATAGAAAGTTAATTATAACAAATCTTTGAATATTTTTAGTTGGTTAACAGTTAGTTTGATGCATAATGTGTTTGTCTTTCAAATTATTTGTGATTGAATAGAACAATTGATTGAAATATAATTTTATATTGTTATTTGAAGGTATTTATATGTTGTTGCTTGTTTAATATAAAATTTAAGAATTATTTTCATGATAAAGTAGTAACAACTTGTTTCTAGAAAAAAATTGCCAAACATTTTATAGATGACAATTTATATAATTAATAATATTCACAAAGTTTTTTACACTTAAAACTAAGTATTTCCAATCGTGAAATCTTGAAAAATATAAAACCAGTTGAACTTTTAATGGGATATGAAATTTTACTTTCTCCATATAAAGTTTTATGATGTTGAAACCACTCTCAAACATCTTGGAACAATTAATGGCAATGCTAACATTTAACTAAAATAATAGAAAATTCTTTTCCTTGTAGGAGAAATATGTGAAGTTTGAAGTATTTAAGAATTTAATATTACCAATAATTGTCAAAATATACATCTGAGATTTTTTTTTTCTTAAAAAAGGCCTCAAGCTGTTAGAAGTTTGATCCTTTACCAACGTGTTATTGAAGCATTGAGACCTAAAAAAGGGCTTTCCAAAACATTGTTTCATTGTCACAATGGTGTTAGAATTCTGATGTGTCGTGAATGTGGCATTTATCCATTTATTAACAATCCTCTTACCCTTGGACACACTCAAACACTTGTATAAAGCACTTTTGTTAGTGATATGAATTTGATCCTTAAATCTCTTAGGGAAATTTTAAGATTTTCATTGTATCTCCTTGCTTGAGCATTTGAGTTATGAATATTTTAAATCATGCATGAATTATATATATATATATATATATATATATATATATATATATATATACACACACACACACACACAACGACATAATAGTACAACCTTTTTGATGATATGTTAACATGATGATTCAAAAACTGAGTTTATGTTCATGTATTTTGTATATTTAAAAGTAAGATTATATAAAAATGTGGTTTATAATTTAAAAATTAAATTTCTAACATGTTTTTAAAGAACATATTAATGTGATACTAGTTTAAAAATTAATAACTAAGCTTACAATGACATTAATGTGAAGGAAATATAATTGTTAGATTGTGAAGATTTTGAAAGATCATTTAACAAAAATAAACATCATGATGATAACCATTTAACAAACATAAACATCATCTAAAATACACATTTAAATTCACTAACATCATCTAATTATATATACCTCTATCACACATAAACATCATTAATTAGCTAGCTGCACACAAATCTAATAATCTAATATGCCATCATAATTGTGATCACATCTAACAAACCCTAAGCATTGTCTAACATCATCATCACACACATCTAACAAGCATCATTTAACATACACATTTATCAAACACATTTAACAAACATATCTAACATGACCTAACAATGTACACATCGACATCAACATATAAATTAATTAAATACATCATCACGATCAACAAGAAAAATACACATCTAATGAACATTGTTATAACATACATATCTATCAACCGCAATTAACAAACATATCTAACATGAACTAACAATATACATATAAATTAAGTACATCAACATGAACAAAAAAAATGCACCACACACACACACACACACACACACACACACACACACATATATATATATCAATTATGAGCAAGTCAAATAACTGTTATAGCATATCTGGTCTAACTGATGTGATAATCATATCTACAACAATAGTGGAGGCCTGGTCTGTAGTAGAAGATGATGGATGGTCATGAGGAAGTGGAAGATCACGTGGTGGAGGAATAGGTGTTGCTTTCTCATCTGGGTGAGGTGAAGGAGGAGGAGGAGGACGTGGAGAAGGATCATGACCACCCTCATTATTCAATGGGGTACATGATGAACATGTAATGGAGGAAGAGTGCGTATCATAAAAAACCCTCCTCACTGCTAGTAGCCTGGTAGCTCTGACGATATGACACATAAGAGGAATCATATCGTGTGACATATCCCTCCAAAGCTCCAAGAGCATATGATTTTCCCTGATATCTCGCATCAACATAGGGCAGACTCCCACCTCAACCAAAAGTGCACATAGTCAGTCACCCAACTCGAACCCGAATCTAGTATTCGGCATATGACGCATGTCGCCCGATATCTGCATCAGAGGACCTTGACCCACCGCAACCTTGGGAATCTCCTCATCTACATCTGGTGGGGGATGAGGCACATCCCTAATGAATGTGCCAATATCTGCAAAATAAATAGTACACAACAATAATTAGACAGTTTCATTAAACAATTTAATAAAATAAGTTAAAGAACGTGTAAGAATTAATTTTATTCTAATTAAGTAAGACAATAAAATGAAACTAGATTAATTTAAAAAAAACACTAATATTATCTCTAACATCTGGTGTCTCCTCCAGTGTGAATAGGATGTTCGGATATCCTCTCCAATCCAACCCCGCATAAGGACATGACACCATCACGAACATGTGATTAGCCTTACTGGCTAGTAGACCCAGTGTGCCGGTGGGAATCCTGGCCGAAAACTCCGGCTGACCCCTCTTGGGCATCATCTCGCCCCACATGTGCATCCACACATGAGTCAATGACCTAGAAGGTCGACGAAAAAAAGTAGGTCTCGTCTCTGGAAACCTCTCAAAAAATAAACAAAACAACTCTGAAGCAAAAGGGAAGTTCGCCCTCCCATGTATCATAACATGACATCTATCTAGAACTATACAAAACCGTTGCAAAAAATGACAGACAATTTAATACATCATGGCCTTTGTACCAAAGAATCAACATAATACAAAAGAGTGAAACTAATGCGCTGCCCATCACTGGTAAATTGTGCAATGGTCGTCACTAACAATGAGAGGAACATAACCTCCTCTGCATCGAAAGAAGTGATTTGTAGATGTCCACCAGACACTTGAAAATCAATGGGTGAAAGCACATCAACCACAGTATATTTTGAGAGTACATAAGATGAATCTCTACTGCAACACCGACTGGGACATCAGGGAATTGGGGAAAATCCTCCCCTCTCCTAGATAGCCCAGTGATAAAGTATATATCCTCCTTAGTGGGATGGTACCACTGATCAAGACCGACAGAAAAAGCTTTTTGATGGACATCCCATCGAAGGATCAGCTGCACCAAGAACTTGGAGTGCCCCTTCAGGGATGTAGCCTCCTCATAGTACTTAAGGAGGCCTATGTTCCTCAAGAGGACTTGGCTCGTTACAGTAATAGGGCGAGGGTACAAATCCCTCTTCCTCTCCCTTACCTCCCAATCCCGTACAACATTGTACAGGTCAACCCTCTCCTCCGGCTGCTCTCTCTGCTGACATCTCTGCATGATTAAAATATAAAATACATCAGCCTCATACATAAAACATAATTTTTTTTAGTAAATGAAAAATTTATTTATAAATACGGAAAAACAAATTTCTTCAAATAATAAGGAAATTTCATTACCGATGCGTCCACAAAATAGTCAAGCACCGCCCGCGGTGTGTATCTTACTTGTGAGCACCGTCTACGGTGCACACATGTAACATAACTCACTGTATAAAATTTGTTATATTATTTTATGTGGTACATTGTATAACCTCACCACACCGGTGCATTAAGGTTAACCGACGCACTGCCTAAAATAATAAAAACTTAAAATCCTAAAGCATCGTAAAACCATCTAAAACAAAATGTTACTACGGTGCGTAGCCTTTCCTGACATGCACCGGTGTGTTGCAGGAAATATGACATAGCCCACCAACAATTTTTTAAAAATTAATAATTACGATACTTTGACATTTAGGTTCTAATTTTTTACGGCGGTGTGTTGGGTAATCCTTAATGCACTGGTGCATAAGTTTACCAACACACCACATAAAATAATTTTTTTGATTCATGTGGTGCGTTATTTAACATAAATCCCCGATGCGTTAACGTTATTTTGACGCACCGTGAAAAATCAATTATATTATTTTAGGCAGCGCGTTAATGTACCCAACGCACCAGTGCGTAGTTTTTACAAATGCATCACTGAAAAAATTAAGAATGGTATTTCGGTGCACCCTGTAAATTTTCAGAGTGCACCATCCGCGGTGCAAGCAGAACGACTCGTACGCACTGCGCATAATTTTTTTTTTTTTAATAGTGGAAACTTAATTGCATTTTAAATTTTAATCTGCTAAAATTTCAAGTTATAAATAAATAAAGACATTGCCTGGAAATTTCCTCATTAGGGAGGCATGGTTGTTACATAGTCCAAAAAATCAATTTTCTCACCATTTGGATAAATTCGAAATCCACACATTGAGCAATGAATGGAAGGAAGATAAGAAAGGGAAACACCGATGGCAGGGTGCTTCAGAGAGGCAAATGTTGCACCGGTGCTTGAGAGCTCTACAACACTGAAAAGGGTAAAAATAATTTTTTACAGCCGGTAATTTTTTTTATTTAACCCTGTTACGGTGCACCATTTTTGAGAGCATCAACATTATTATTTACGTCCACTAAGGAACGTAGTATATTTTTTTGTAACACAACGTAGTATATTTTCTTAAAAAATAACGCTACCACGGTGTGCCATTTTTGAGAGAAACGGTGCACGCTGGTGCATTAGTATTTAAGTAGCACACCAGAGTATATATATATATATATTTAAAATAACCCTACCACAATGTGCCATTTTTGAGAGCAACGATGCACACTAGTGCGTCAGTATTTACGTATCGCATTGGAATATATATATTTTTAAAATAACCCTACCATGGTGAGCCATTTTTGAGAGCAAAGGTGCACATCGGTGTGTCAGTATTTAAGTAGTGCACCAGAGTATATATATTTTTAAAATAACCATACCACAATGCACCATTTTTGAGAGCAAAGGTGTGCACCGGTGCGTCAATATTTAAGTAGCACACCAAATTATATATATTTTTAAAAATAATCCTATCACGATGCGCCCTTTTTGAGAGAAATGACGCGCACCAGTGCGTCAATATTTAAGTAGCACACCGGAGTATATTATTTTTAAAAATAATCCTACCACGATGCGCCATTTTTTAGAGCACCGGTGCGCACCAGTGCATCAATATTTAAGTAACGCACCAGAGTATATTTGTTTTTAAAATAACCCTACCATGATGTGCCATTTTTCAGAGCACTGGTGCATCCGTAGTAGAAAACACATCGATGTGTTATGTATTTATAAAAGCACCGTAAAAAAACATCCGTTAAAATCTCTGCCCACTCGCCTCCACTAGTGTCCTCTGCTATAAACAAATTTTTGGGCTATTTTTATAGGGGATTCCGCCAAAACCTCCATTAGAGATTATTTTCCTTATAGTGTAAAGAGGATTCAAGGTCCTCGAATCAAGGAAAGAAGGACTTGAGCCACATCAAGTGTTTCAAGTGTTAGAAACTTGGATACTATGCTTCTTACTGTCTTGAGAAGAAGAAAGGGAAGGGAAAACCACAATAGTAGAAGCAATTTGTAGGGAGCGAATAATCCTTTGCCGTAGTGGATTAGCTTGCATCTGATTTGGAGACAACCTTCTCCATGGTATCATTCCTTTGATGTAACACAATGTCTAGTGTCATATGGTATGTGGATGGTGGAGCATCAGAGCATCTTGACATATGACCTTCAACAAGAAGGCCTTTGGTGGACTTCAAGCACTTGAGGTAGGCATACAGTTAGAGGTTGGTGATGATGCCACGTTTATAACAGTGAGTGTGGGATCCATCTCATTTCGGATGCCCTCATGTGATGTTCTCTAGGTTAGTGGTGATTTATATGTACTTGGTTTGACTAAGAATCTACTTTTAGTTTTAGTGATGAGAGACCCGAGATGTATTATTAAGTTTGATGATCGATAAGTCATCATCTCAAGGAGATACCCGGATCTTGGTTGAGTATTGGCCAAAGTTATTTGAGAGGGTGGGCTATACATGTTTCTAGTGGATTAAATGAGATCCCTAGTGCATGACAGTCACGACTTGTATAAGCTTTGGCACACGAGGCTTAGTCACTTGCACTAGAGAGCATTGCCTATCTTGAAGGATTTGGTGTAGGGTCATTGTATTTTAAAATCATCAAGGAAGAGGTGTTCAAGGGTTGTGCACTTGAAAAGAATGCCAATACTACTTTGCCAAGTAGTGTGCATAGGTTAAGAGCAATTCTTGAGCTAATACATTCAGACATATCTGGACCCATGAATTCAACTTAACTATTAGGTATATTTATTGCACCGAGAGGCACTCTATATCGTATAATGGGGGAGATGTTGTAACATTACGTTACATAACATAACATTACATTAAAAAATTAAAAAAAATACAAGTCGACTCAATTACACTTTAATATTATACCTAATATAAATTAACATATTAATCTCTCTCTCTCTCTCTATATATATGCGATTGGTAGAATCAACATCTATCCCGGCTCATACTCGCATGACACGTGGTCAATTCCGACCACTACCACTATAACCTCGAGGTGTACCCATGAGGCCCCATACGTGGCACACAAGTTAAGTTGGGGTTTCAAACCAGTGACTTCACATAACAGAGTGCCTTAACAATACACCCCATCACCGATTGCTCTACACCTCGAGGGCTATATAGATTATAAATATATATTAATAATATTTAATATAGATTATAAATGTATTATAATAATACATTATGATTATGTCATTTTTATAATTAATATAAATATTATATTAATATTATTTAACATAATATAATATATTAAATAAAAATATAATATATATAATATATTATATTATGGTAAACGATCCTAGATCCATCTTAATCATCGTAGAGAGGAATCAAATCTCTTGAGGTGCAAACCTTTCCTCAAGTTTTGCACTCTAAAATAGGTTTTCACCTCGAGAGATTTGATTCCTGTCAGTGCTTGATAGGTTTGGGGTTAAGATGGATCTAGGTTGATTTTATTTCATTTATTGATGATACCTCTTAGAGGACATATATCTACTTCATGAAGATCAAAGATGAGGTATTCAAGAAGTTTCAAGAGTTTAAAACTCTTGTAGAAAATCAAAGAGGTAAGAAGGTTAAAGTGTTGAGATCAAAACATGGAGGAGAGTATGTCTCCAAGGAGTTTGAAATTTTTTTGCAAGGAAGTAGGGATCCAGAGTGAGTTGATAGTTCCTTACAACTTGCAACATAATGGGTTTGCAGAAAGGAAGAATGGGTCCATCATAGAGATTACCAAGGTAATGATCCATGACCTAGATATGCCCAAGTGTCTTTGGATAGAAGCATGTTGCACAATAATGTACATTTTGAATAGGTGTGTACCTAGGATATGGAAGGACAAATCATCGGAAAAATATTTTACTTTTAAGAAACTAAGATATCAGATGTCCATGGTTTTGATTGTCCTATATATATTCATATTCACGAGGAGAAAAGAACTAAGTTGGAATCCTCTAGTTTGTAGTGTATTTTTGTTGGATACATTGAGACTTTTATGGATCACAAAGTTTACATTCCGTTGGAGTGGGAGATAGTTTTAAGTTGAGATTTCAAGTTTGACGACAATGCAAGGTACTATAAGTGATCTCAAGAGCCTCCAAAAAATATTGAGGAGGTTGACAAGCTTGCTGCCCCAAAATAGGATCCATAGATTCAAGGTATATCAAAGTGGATCAGTTAGGTTGCGATACAAATACAAAGACAACCTTAACACCTAAGTATAGAGAGGAGACCGAGGTGGCTTACATAGACATCGAAAGAGACAAAGTGATAAGGTTGGTACTCCAAAGACTTGTTTTTGGGTAAGCCATCCTCCTAAGAAGTTTCCTATTTATGTTGCACTCATGTCTTCCATTATTGATGTAGAGATTTCCAGTTATAATAATTAATGAGGTGGTAGGTGATTAGATATGGTAAAGTGCCATGGTCGAGGAGTACAACTCCATCATGAAGAATGATGACCTAATTGTTCCTAGACCAAAGAAAAAATTAGTGGTTGATTCTATGTTGTTGTACATGATAAATCATGCCGCTGATGGCAGAATAGAGGAGTAATAAAGTTCAATGTGTAGCTAGAGGATTATCTTAGAGGGATGGAGTTAACTATGAGGAGATTTTTGCTCCAATTTTCATGTATACTTCTATCAGGGTATCATGTCTTTAATATTAGTTTTTGGCTTGAAGTTATATCGGGTGGATGTAAAGACAACCTTCCTCAATGGTGTGATGGAGGAAGAAGTATACATCGATTAGTCAAAATGATTAGAGGTGGATGGGTGATATACCCATGTGTTCTTGAATAAATCCCTTTACGGGTTGAAGCAAACATTGCGTGTTTGATAATCTAGGATTGATTAGTACTTACTATTTTTGGGTTTCGCCAAAACTTCTACAGATCCCAATATTTATTATTTATTTGATAGATTTGATCTTCATGTTTTGGCCCTGTATGTAAATGACCTGATATGTATATGGAGTTTTGAGTAGCTCATAACAAAGTGTAAGGTAGAGTTGGTATGAGATTTAAAGATGAAGGAAATTAAAGTGATGCACTATTTCTTGTGTCTAGAGGTGTGGCAACGTTGAGGGAAAGTGTTCCTTGGACATGGTATTGATATGGCGAAGAGATTTTAGATAGAGTATAAGCCCTTCTTGGGTCTAGAGGTGTGGTAGTTTCTGTTGATATTTTGATGTAACTATGGAAGATATTCTTTTTGTATTTGTATTGGTCAAACCTAGAGAAGGTTATTGTAATATTATTGTATAAATTGGCTCAAAAGAAATTATTTTTTTGTTTTTATCCTTATTGTAAAAGTCAAAATGACCCTTGTTAGGGTTGCATCTTTTCGGGAGTCAGTTATGTGTATAAATAGAGGTCGAGTTCCTCTCATTTGTACACACACAAGTCACCTTCTCTTGTGTATTTGGAGCATAAAAACGGAGTTCTAGCACAGGAGGTCTTGGTTTCTTGGTCTTTGGTATCTTGGTATTGGTTTATTTGTGGAGAGCTATAATGTGACATTGTACCAGTTGAAGGAATCTATACCGAAGAATTGGTTTTCGGATTTTCTCCCCCACGAGAGTTTCCCATGATATATCTTGTGTTCTGTGATTGTTTATCTTTCAATGATATTATTACAAGCAAATGCTAATGAATGTTAAAGAAGATAAATGTAACTTCTAAAATAATAGCATGGTATCAGAGCAGGCCTGAATAGAAGATAGTTTGCATATATAGAAGACAAAAGGAGCCATGTTTCTTGATAGGAGTGGTTTCCGTATAAGGCAAGGGCACCAACAAGTGCACCGCGTATCTTTTCCCTGGATCAGATCTTCAGAATCCAAAATTTTTGATTTAGGGGCAGGATCATGTGTAACACTTAGTAGGACTGAGGCTGAATATGTGGGAGCATGTGCAACACATGGAGAAGAAGTGTGGTTTCAGAAGATGTTGTCTGGGTTATTTGGTCTCAAATTGGAGGTGACCATGAGAGTTTCTTAGGATATATATTGTGTTCTGTGATTGTTTATCTTTCAATGATCCTATTACATGAAATTGTTAATGAATGTTAAAGAAGATAACTATAACTTCTAAAATAATAACATAGTCTAGGGGAAGTGTTCCTTGGATAGAGTAAGTATGCAAATGAGATTCCAAAGAGATTTCAAATGATGGACTGTAATCCCTTAAGAACCAAATCTGATGTTGCATGCTGGTTTGGATTCAGATTTGGTAGATCCTTCCATGTATAAACAATTGATTGGATCTTTGATGTATTTAGTTGATACAAGACTTGTAATATGTTTTTGTAATGAACGATTTGAACTAGTATAAGGTTTTGTTAAGGTAGATTCACTTCGTAGCTACAAAACATGTGATTTTTTACTTGAAGGGCACAATACATTATGGTCTGTAGTATGCAGGGGATGGTGAGTTGATATTGCATGGATTTGTTGATTCTGATTAAGCAAGGGATGCAAGTGACTGGAATAGTACTTTATGTTGTTGCTTCAGTTTGGGTTGAGGAGTGATATCTTGGTTCAATAGGAAACATAGATCAATAGCATCAAGTTTAGCAAAGGCAAAGTATTTGGCAACCAACACTACTAGTTGTGAATCCTTTTTGATTCACAAGTTGACAACAATTCTGACAATGGAAATGTTGGAGCCTATTCTGGTCCATTGTGACAATCAAAGTTGCATCAAATTATCCGAGAATCTAGTATTCCATGACTGCTCTAAGGAGATTGAAATGAGGGATCATTTTCTCAAGGACAAAGTTCAAAAGGGTACAGTTTCTCTAGAGTATGTTCAGATAGATTAGTAGGTTGTAGATATCTTGACTAAGACTCTGGAAAAGGGGAAGTTCAATATGTTCATGGTGAGATTGGGCTTGGTGGAGAATAATTTCCTCACTAGGAGGGAGTGCTAGTTTTTGGTACCTTGGAAGTGTCCTCCAACCATGGTGTATGTGTAATACAACTAGGTGCACCATACAGTGGCAACAATAACCTGACGTCTGTACAACCTCTTTTATGCCACAATTTTTAGTTCCATACTTAGCATTATGGAAAATTGATTATGGAAGATAGGTCTGTGTCATAGCTGTATTACAGTTCTATTTTTAACATCCCTAATTTAGCAATTTTCTTTCCCACTTTCATGAAAAGTTTTTTTCCTCTCTAGTGCTATCTTGAAGGTGTTACAGTTTTTTTGAGTCAAAAGAATTCTCCCCTTTGAAGGAGGTTGTTGAATGCGCTGATTTTTTGTCCCACTTAAATAGATTGGTCTATGATCAGATTTCAACTCCCATAATTGTTCACCAATCACAACTTCTTCCATTTTCTCACACAAGCCATGCGAGAAAAATGCATAGTCTACTACACTTGCTCCATTGTAGGTATTGTAGGTGAAATTACCCGATTTCGCCCATCTAGCCAATCCATTACAAATGACTAAGTCAAATGCCCCACATAGAGTAAGCAGTTGTTCCCCACAAAGGTTGCAACTTTTGTTGTCCTCTGAAACTCTTGTCCACTTATGATTCCTTTCTACTGTAAGCCAAATGGGATTGTGGTCTTCCTTGCAACGAAGAATACTAGCTTGTCCACTTGCTATCCTAGCATTGAAATCCCCCACTATAAGGACTTCACTTAGTTGAGAGTATGGTGAAATATCATTTTTTAAGGCTGCAAAGGGGTCTTTATGGTCAAGCCCCCTACTTTTGTAAGTTTTTGAAACTTGTGGGGAAAAATAACATGCTACAATTCTGACGATGTTACCATTTTATGATATTTTAAACCAAATGAATTGTTTATTTGAGTCTTCTCTTTCTGATTGAATGAGACGACCTTTTTTTTTCCTCACTAAGACTATGATACCCCCGTTTCCTTTACCATTCTCAGTTTCCCTGTTCCACACCGCCATCTTCACATACCCTTCAAACAAAGGTGTCTTCCACCCTTCATGCTCATGTGTTTCCAATAGAACAATTATGTCTCTATCTTCTGTGATAGGTCCTAACCCATGTCCCTATCTCCAAGGATAACATCTGCAGTTCCAATAAACTAATCTTAAGGAAACCTGGGTGTAATATGATTACTATTTGTTTGGGCCTACAAGACTCAAAGTTGAGTCTTCACCCCTATTTGTCCATACTGGCCTTGTTGCATAGTTTCCTGCTAATGAATTTGCTGTCACTTCTTGGCTACCGCCTTGCTGTCCTGTTTTTGAATGAGGAACGAAAAAGGCAATCACAACTTTGCCTTTGAACAACCATGCCCTTTTCCCTCATCCCTTGATGTCTTAACCTTTGAAATATCTTCCCTTCTTTCCTCTTGTTGTCTAATAGTTAAATCTGTTGGAAATGTTTAACAGGTTGTCATTGATGGCAAGTACAACAATGAAGATGGCATAAATACAGGAAGAATGTAACAGACGTGCACCAGAAGTATTTTGGGAAGAAGCTGTAGAGCAACCTCGATAAGATCAGAAGAGATAGTGCAGAGGATGTTTGGTATGTTTTACAGGTAGCGTATGCTTGTCATTGATGGCAAGTACAACAGTGAAGATGGCAGGATCAGAGTGTGCATCGATGGAAAAACAGGAACAACGTAAGCTCAGGAGGAATTAGCACAAAGTTGAATGCAGTGCATAGGTGTGCATCAGGGATGAGGTTAACTCATGACTAAAGCTCAAGGGAGATAGTGTACTTAGGATCATAGGCGGATCAAAGGTCGAGGCCTTTGACACTTAGAAATTATTCCAAGTAAGAAGGATGTGTAAGCTTGGAGGAGAAGCGTCGGTGATCGTTGGATCCCATCTCGAATTCCCGATGACCGTCAGATCTCAATGTAGACAAGAGGAGCACTCAGATATAGAGGATAGATCTCAGGTGTCAGATCTGAGCGCAGGGTCCGACCACCATTGGATCGAGGAGAACTTGCACGTTCTTTAAAGTGCAAGGAGTAGAGGGCTCACAAATCCTGACAGCATGAGGGCCGTCAGATCTGAATAAAGACAAGAAGAGCGTGATGAAGAGGAGGATAGATCTCAGGCGTCGGATCTGAGCACAGGGTTCGACCACCGTTGGATCGAGGAAAACCTGCATGATCTTTAAAAGTGCAAGGACTAGAGGGCTCACAAATCCTGAAAGCAGGAGGACCGTCCATCTCAGGGGGTTATGTGGACCGTTGATCCGACTCCCTGTCGAGGTTTCGAGGATCGAGTGTTGGAGATGTCAAAGAATATTGACATCAAGAATCCCGAAATCGCGATGTGTGAAATCCCGACTGAATCTGAACCGTCAGATCAAGATGTGATCTAGACCGTCGACTCGACTCATGTCAGCAGACCACGTCAGCTAGGAACATGTGGCACAACTAGGTAATGACAAGTGTCAGACTGATTCAACATTTCAAGCACATGTAAGTCACAAATCAGAGTGACAAGTGGCAGTATTCAACACGTTTCAATCCACGTGTGAGGTCAGCAGATGGAAACCACTTCGGAGTTTCGAGGATCGCGTGTTGGAAATGTCAAAGAAACAATGCAACAGGAATCCCGATTTTGCGATATGAAAAATCGTGACTTAAATCGCAGCCGTTGAATCAAGGTTGAATCTAGACCGTTGATTCCAATCCTTGTCGAAGTTTTGGGGATCGAGAGTTGGACATGTCAAAGATTTTTGACATCAGGAATCCCGATATCGCGATATGTGAAATCCCGATGTTATCTGAGCCGTCAGATTAAGGTTGAATCTGGACCGTTGATTCCAGTCCCTGTCGGAGTTTCGGGGATCGAGAGTTGGACATGTCAAAGATTATTGACATTAGGAATCCCGATATCGCGATATGTGAAATCGTGATGTAATCTGAACCGTCAGATCAAGTGTTGATCAGAGGGCTACTGATGCACGACACAGTGAAACTACCAGAAACCATTGATGGCGTCTGCTAGAGAATTCGAAGAGACCCTTGTGTGATCGCCAGAGGAGATGAAGAGTCTCCAAGCTTCGTCCAAGTGAAGGAAGACTATTATTAGAAGGGATTGACAGATGGATGAGCGTGGAAGCCTGTAACTAAAACAGAGAAGGTGAGTTCGACTGTCACAGAGAAGACGAAGAGTCTCAACTGCCAGAGAGGCTGAGGAATCTCAACATAACATCCAGTGATGCTGAACGCGTGGGAAAACGGCCAGAGAAGCTGAAGAGTTACGATGATGATCATGCAGAGCACTCGAGAGGTGGAGGATAACGGCGCGGAGTCAGCATGCAGAGGCATTGCGAACATTGCATGCACAAGGTGCACAGAAGTTATATATACACGGCACAGAGAAGAGAAGGGGTTGCGGTTGCTGTTGTTGTTGGAGTTTGCTGTGGTTGTTGGTGGTGAAATTGATTCATGTGTGAAGAAGGAGGTGAGGGCAGCAACTGAATTGCACAGAAGAGGAACTATGCAGTGAATGGACATGGCACATAGAGCATAAAAAGCGGAAGAACAGACAACGCAAGTGATGTGTGCAGAAATGCAATGAGGCAGACAGAGCAATGAAATGCAGCAGAACAGTGATGAGTCTGGTAATCCATTGTTGAAAATCATATCACTGTAATAAGTTTTAGAAGCAAAGATTTATTTTCCAGGGTGGTTGGGAGGTGCTAGGGAGGACTGTTGTCCTCATAGGTTCAAGTGGGTGCTTGAACACAGGGAGTTGTAGCTTCCATTTGGTTGCAACCAGAGAAACCAGGGTGGCAGGGTGGTGCAAGGGAGAACTCTTGTTCTCTGTTATACAGGTTGGTGCCTGTATGATTGGAAGTTGGTGCTGGAAACACTCAGGGAGTTGGTGCTTCCTTCTAGTTGGTGCTAGAGAAACTAGGGAGTTGGTGCTAGAGAAACCAGGGAGTTGGTGCTTCCTTCTAGTTGGTGCTAGAGAAACCAGGGAGTTGGTGCGTCCTTCTAGTGGGTGCTAGAGAAAATAGAGAGTTGGTGCTCTCAGCAAGTAGCAGCTTGCAAAATAGAGGTTGTAGCCTCATTATGAGTTTGTGATCATATGTATGATAATGTAAAGAATGTAACTATTACTTATCATATAAAGAAAAGGAGGTTTTTACCCTGTATGGGTTTCATCCAGAAATATCTGTCTCTGTCTTTCTCATATATGTGACTGATGCTGAATGTGCCATTGTTTATTTCCCTACATTATTGTGATCATCATTCAGTGTTTCTGCAAAGAGTTTAAAAGAAGCATAATTGTTTAAGCTCAGTAACAATTGATTCACCCCCCCCTCTCAGTTGTCCAACAATTGGTATCAAAGCCAGCCGCTTCTATCTAAGGGTAGATCCTAGAGCTTAAACATGACAAGCCATGAAGGGACTTCAGTCACTAGGCCTCCTCTATTTGATGGAACGAATTTTGCCTTCTGGAAGGTTAGGATGAGAACATACCTAATGGCCTTAGGAGCTGATGTCTGGGATGTAGTAGAGACTGGATACATAAAGCCTGTTGTGCTAGCTTCCAAAGATGATAAGTTAGAATTTAGCTTTAATGCTAAGGGAATGAATGCTATCTTGAATGGATTTGCAGAAGCTGAGGTTGTGAAGGTGATGCATCTTCAAACTGCTAAGGAAATGTGGGACAAACTCATTAACAGTTATGAAGGTAATGAGAAGGTGAAAGATGCCAAGCTTCAAACCTACAGAGTATAGTTTGAAAAGCTACAGATGAAAGAAGATGAAACCATTGGGAATTATTTTCTGAGAGTTGAAGAACTAGTAAATGCTATGAAGGCACTTGGTGAAACAATTGGGGAACCCTCTTTAGTTCAGAAAATTTTGAGATCTCTGCCAGATAGGTTCAACCCAAAGGTCTCAGCTATAGAAGAACTTAATGATATAAAGACTTTGTCCTTTGATCAACTTCTAGGAACGTTGACTGCATATGAGATGAGGATAGTTACAGATAAACCCACCTCTAGAGAAGCATCATTTAAAGCAGATAAGAATGAAGATTCTGAGCCTGATGAAATTGAAGCAAAATTCGTGAGAAGACTAAAGAAAGGATCAGGCAAGTACCAAGGTAAGCTTCCCTTCAAATGTTTCAAATGTGGTAAGATAGGTCATTTTGCAAATAAATTTCCACACAAGAAACACAATCAGAACTATGAAGGTGAAGAAAAGCACAAATCCAGGAGATTTGATAAAAAGAAAAGTTTATGTGTAAACAATGATGACTCCTCAGAAGAAAGCAATACTGACTCTTCCTGTGAATATAAGGTAAATGAATTCATGCTTATGGCTAAAGAGGATTGTGATAATGAAAGCAAGGCCAGTGATGAGAATGATGAAGAAGCTGTGGTTGATATGGAAGGAGAACTGATCAGTGCACTGGAAGAGATTGATAGACTCAGAATTAAGAACAGAAAGCAAAAACAATTGTTGATACAGTTTGAGAAAGACAGTAAACAACCTGATGAAGACTTTGCCCTGCTAAAAGTGGAATTAGAAGAGGCAAATAAAATCGAAGATATTCTGAAACGACAGTTATCAGAAAAGAAGGCTAGATGTGAAGCATTAGAACAAGAAGTAGTGAAAACTAGGAAAGAGATGGAGAAATTTCAAGCCTTGTACAATCAGAATTTGTCAAGTATCAAAGCCTCAGAAGGATTAGCCACCATTCTGAATCAGCAAAGGAATCCAAAGCTGAAAACTGGTTTGGGTTATGAAGAGGGATCAAGTAGTGGTCAGCCAAGAAACAAAGAACCCATCAAGTTTGTCAAAGCTAGTGTCCATGTCAAATTGACAACCAATGACAACAACAAACCTGCAGAAACAAAGGAAGACAATCAGCTGCCCAGAACAAGTAAAGGAAAAAGTGCCAAGACTGAATCTGTAGAACAAAGAAATAATGCAC
>JASDQU010240455.1:153547-209440 GCA_032191745.1 Picea mariana | reverse complement strand
AAAAAAGCAAGAGCCCCTCATGAGTTGCTTCTTTCCTAGGAGAACTTGCTTGTCCCGTATGCTTGACATGATGAATTTTATGGGCCTAGCTCTCTCATCACTGGGTTTACCCCCCCTCCATGCTTGACAAATTAGACCTTGCCAAAGCAACTTGTCCTTCAAAAATTCACTTGCAAGATCGAGAGTACATTCCTTTTTTCCATACTCTCTCACGCCTTTGATAATTATATTTGCTGCTCTTACTTTTCTTTCTTTGATTTCTCTATCTTGCATGCCATCCCCCTGCCCGTTTGTTTCTTTTTCCATACTAGAAGAATTACTAAGAATTTGTGTCTAAGTTTTGGAATGTTTTGTAAGATCTCTTTTCTCTTCATCCATTGCTTTCGTTCCCTGGGTGTCTGCCTGTTCAATTGTTTTCCCTTCAACTTTGGATGTTTTAGAGTTCGTCTCCTCTCTAATTTCCACCCATAATCTTCCCTGATTTTCTCGACATCTTTCATGCATTGCCATTCATCCTTTGCTGCTAGAAGGGCTTGTTGCAACAATGTCACTTGACCTTTTAAAAATTTATTGTTTTCTGCTAAGCCCCGATTTTCTATTGTCAATAGCTGGATTTTAAGGTCTCTCTCATGCTCTTTGACTTCCAAAACCTCCAATTTCCTCTTGGCATTTAGTAACTCTTGCACATACAGGTCAGGTGACCAGGTAAGAGGTGTGGATGTGGGACTGTACAATGCATAATCACTGCTGTCTTTAGTCTTGTTGTTGCTACCCCCTTGCAAAAGACGCTTGTTTGACAGTTTATTATGGAGGGCCAATTTTTTCCTTGTCTGCTCCCATTTTAAACGAGCAACTCTACGTTTTAAAATACCCCAAATTTGTTTAGCATTGACCCAAACCCACTTCCTTATTTTGCTTGAAGAAGCAATTTTCACTTGTCCTAAATGGTTTGTTTCCCCAGATATAGGCACCTCTTGCCCATTTTTTATGTGTGTTGAATGTATTGTCAATGCCATAGGGGACAAGAAGAAACACAAAAATAAGGTTAAGGATCAAGACAATATGTGTATGTCTATTGGGGACAAAGGATTGAAAATTGTTCCACTGTGCCCTTACTGTTACCCCACTTGCTATCTCTATTCCTGTCGCTATCCCCGTTCCCTCAGATAACCCTGCTCTCTAACCGTAGTTATCCCTGTGTCCTCATTCCTTGCTATTCCCGATTGTTCCTTGGTGTTGGCGCACTTTCCCCTCTGTTCTCGAAATTACAGTCCCTGTCAGCGTACTTTCCTTTCTGGATTCAATGTTTGGAACCAAGGATCCAAATGTGAGTGAGGATGCATGAGAGTGTTTGAGTGCCACCCGTGGGAGTTACGTGAAAGAGGGGAGGAACACATAATAACTCACGTTCTATGGTTTAACAATTAAGAGATATAGAGGGGGTAATATGAGGGAAAATGTGCATGCATGAGAGGGATAACATGCACATGAGGGGGTGGCTCACGTGGAAGGAAAGAGGACTAAGGGAGATGTAAAGGGAAGCATGCATGTGAGGGAGTGTGAGGGATAAGGTGGATAGGGAGGTATCGTATGGGAGAGTGCAAGTGGATTAAGGGACCCACACACAAGTGGAGGAGATGGTGATGTGAGGGAGTGGTGCATGGATCAAAAGGAGGGATACATTATATTAAGTCATGCACTCTTTTAATTACTTTTAATTAAAATGATGGGTATGTTTAAAAACAGATGCGTATTTTTAGGGAGGACATGGGGGACACACTTTAATTGATAAAGGTGACATGCACACATGGGGGACAAACTTTAATCGATAAAGGTGACATGCATACATGGGAAAGAGTGGGTATGTATAAAGGGAAGTGGAGTTAAGATTAATACACACATACATAAAAGAGCATGTATAAGTGAGGAATTAAAGTGGAAAAAAGGGATAAGACATGCACTTAATAAATGAGAGCGCATGGATGGACAAGGGAGAACATATGTACATGTGGAAAATAGAGGGGAATGGGGAAAGTAATACATATAGAATTAAAGAGAAAGGACATAGATAAAGAAGACACACCTAGTCAAAATAGGAATGTATGCATCATATTTAATTGTGATTTAATGCACATTAATGAATAATATGACATTTAATGGACTTTAAATGCATGGAAAGTGACATTTATAGCGGGTGAAGGAAAGTTAATGGTGACTAATCCTTGATTAGGTCAATCACGTCCATGAGATTGCCACCTCATCCACATGTCCCATTTTAATTAATAATTCTTCACTTAATGCTTTTATCCTTGGAAAGTGAGAGCCCCATCAAATGATGCCAAGTAGATGCCACATATCACATTGAATTAGTGCCACAAGTGGGAATTTGACCCTGCAAGTTGTCACCTTTAGGGCTAACCACCCGTGCTATAAATAGAAACTGCTAAAAACATGGTCCGACTCCTAAAAATAGGAAATTGTCAAATATGTCTAGGATGACTAGGAGAACACTGCCATGTATCCAATGTCTAAAAAATACATCACTAAAAATATAATATCCTTGCATGTCAATTATATCACACTCATCAGATTCAATTTTCTATGAGGATTCCAAATCCGCAATCATAATTGACATGCAAGCCTTGGTGCTCCACTTTCTAAAAGTAGAAACCTCATACATGTCACCCAGAACAGGTCCAAAAAATTTAGAATGTCTCAAGGATCAATACTGCACACTCAAAATCTCAATCTGAGGCCTGGAGCTCAACCTGCTAAAAATAGAAAGTTCTTGCATGTCGCCCAAAAAAGTGCCATCGAGCTTAGAGTCACGCAAGGACCAAATCTGTATGCTCAATACTGTCAAATGAGGCTCCGATCATTGTCTTCTAAAAAGTAGGGTCACTTGCTATATATATAGTCTAGACATCTCTCTCAAATGCATGGGAAACCAAGCCAACTCTATCTCTGAAGCAAAAACAACCATATATCGATCGTGTACCTGTCTCTGATGGGAACCAACCTTTGACTCACACAAGTGATAAACTCTGGGAACATCTCTGAATGCTAGCCTAAGTAGTGTATCCTTTCTCTTAACCCTCAATATTTTCAAGGGTGAAAATCTAGGGGTTAACAAAACCCTATATGAATTTATTTTTTATTTAAGAAGGCTCATGGTAGGGTTTTTTTATATATTCGGGTTTTAGTGTGTGAGTAGTGAATTTTTTTTTGAGTTTTGCTGTAGCAGATATCGTTTCAGTATTAATGAGAAAGGGTTGAGGGTTGGGGTTGAGTTATATCAAGGGTTGAGTTATAAGTGGAATTGCTCCAAGGATTGAATCTGCTATTTTTGTAAATCTAGATGAGCTTCTTGTGCTATTTAAGAAGGCTCAGGGTTGGGGTCTTTTATATACAGTTTTTGGTGTGTGAATTTTATGTAGTGAAGTAGTTTTCTGAGTTTCCCAGTTGCAGATTTTGTTCAAAATTAGTGAGAAACTAGGAGTTGGTTTGACAATCCATTTAGTGTTTGTTGTTATTATTTTCTGTGGTACGTGTTTGTAGTTTTAATCATTCAAAGATAGATGTTTTGATTGAAGGTTTATTTTAAATCTACTTAGGTTTTCATGATTTTTCTTTGAGTGCAAAATCTGTTTACCATGGTCTAAAAATTAACATGGTATCAGAGCGTTATTTTTGAAACCTTCTATGAGTTTGTGTATGGAATGTAGGGTTTCTACCTGGCATAAGGGTTTGTCAAAATATTTCCAGGATGGGATGCCCTAGATCCATGCTTGAGAAATGAATTGTTTCATTTTGATAGGTTGTTTAATCTCACTGATATTTTTTCCTAGCAACATGTTTCACTAGTAGCAACACAACTACATTTAGTCTCATAGACAAAGACAAATTGGAATGCCCTTCTAACTTCATTCTGTGGAGAATGATCTTTGGGATTTCATGAAGGATGAGTTTGTAGAGGCTACTGATCCCTCACAATTAGAAAAATATAAAAACTTGACTAAGACAAAGCAAGTCATCCTCAACTCAATGAAGGATCACTTTATCTCTCACATCGCCGAAAAGACCACTGGTAAGAATATGTTTGATGATCTAGTCAAACATCACAATGAGAACATCAATTGGAAAATTATTTTGACACATAGGCTTAGAGCGACATGGATGAGCAAAATAAAAATCGTGGCTAGCTATTTGATGAAGATTATTGAACTTTGTGATCAACATACAATAGTTGGAGAAGATGTCAAGAGTGAAGTGTTAGTACCCATAGCCTTGAATGGGTTTTTCTTGGAAATGTTTTTTCTGGGGCATTTGTCCCTGATATATGCTTCCCTCCTTTGACATTGTTGCATGTATAGTGGAGGAATAGTAGAATATATACCCCATCAACAGGGTGAAGAATGGCAGTGAGAAAGGAGGGTCCAAGAAGGGTTAGAAAGGAAATAAAGAGGTTTCAAGGTCATCGAATCAAGGAAAGAAGGACTTGAGACACATAAAGTGTTTCAAGTGTTAGAAACTTGGATACTGTGCTTCTTAGTGTATTGAGAAGAAGAAAGGGAAGGGAAAACCACAATAGTAGAAGCAGTTTGCAGGGAGCGAAGAAGCTTTTTCCGGAGTGGATTAACTTGCATCTAAGTTGGAGACAACCTGATCCATTATTTCATGCCTTTGATGTAACACAATGTCTGGCGTCATGTGGTATGTGGATGGTGGAGCATCTTTACATATGAGCTTCAAAAAGAAGGCATAAGGTGGACTTCAAGCACTTGAGGGAGGCATATAGTTAGAGGTTAGTGATGATGCCACGTATCTAGTAGCGAGAGTGGGATCCATCTCATTGCAGATGCACTCATGTGATGTTCTTGAGGTTAGTGGTTTTATATATACTTGGTTTGACCACTAAACTACTTTTAGTTTTAGTGATGAGAGACCTAGGATGTATTATTAAGTCTAATGATAAAAAATTCATTATGTGGAGGAGATGCCTGGATCTTGGTTGAGTTTTGGACATATTTATTTGAGAGGGTGGTCTATATTGGTTTTTAGGGGAATAAATGAGATCCCCAGTGCATGAAAATGACAACTTGTATAAGTTTTTGCACAAGAGACTAGGTCACTTGCACTACAGAGCAATTCCTATCTTGAAGGATTTGGTGCAGGTATCATTGTATTTTAAGATCGTCAAGAAAGAGGTGTTCAAGGGTTGTGCACTCGACAAGTATGCCAATACTGCTTTGCCTCCAAGTAGTGTGCATAGATTAAGAGCGATTCTTGCCCTAATACATTCAAACATATGTGGACCCATGACTTCAACTTAACTATTAGGTAACATTTATTGCACCGAGAGGCACTCTATAGCTTAGTATGGGGGAGATATTGTCTTGTTACGTTACATAAAATAATATTACATAATGTAATGTTACATTTGAAAAAAAACCGAGTCGACTCAATTACACCTTAATATTATACCTAATATAAATTAATATATTAGTATTTATATATAATAATCTCTCTCTCTCTCTCTCTCTATATATATATATATATATATATATATATATATATATATTATAATTAATATAATATTTAAAGAGATTAATAATATATAATTAGTATATAATAATATAGGTTAATTAATGTCCATTGGATGTAGCTTAGGTGATTGGGAGGAATGGTTGCTACCCTCCCGACCCAGGTTCAATTCCTTGTAAGTGACATGTGATGCTCTTAAATGGCTCCATATGATGATGTTGTTGTTGAGCCCCCAATATTATGAAAATGGTCAGCCTCCCCATGTTATATAGCCTAGTATGGGGGAGATATTGTCTCATTATGTTACATAAAATAATATTACATAATGTAATGTTACACTAAAAAAATAAAAATAAAATACGAGTAGACTCAATTACACTTTAATATTATACCTAATATAAATTAATATATTAGTATCTATATATAATAATAATAATATACATATACATATACATATACATATACATATACATATACATATACATATACATATACATATACATATACATATACATATACATATACATATACATATACATATACATATACATATACATATATATATATATATATATATATATATATATATTATAATTAATATAATCTATTAATATAATATTAAAAGAGATTAATAATATATAATTAGTATATAATAATATGGGTTAATTAATGTCCATTGGATGTAGCTTAGGTGATTGGGAGGTATGGTTGTCACCCTCCCGACCCAGGTTCAATTCCTTGTAAATGACATGTGATGCTCTTAAATGGGTCTATATGATGATCTTGTTGTTGAGCCCTCGATATTATGAAAATGGTCGGCCTCTCCATGTTCTCTCATAGATTTCGGGGGGGGGGTTCCGTGGACATAACTGTTGATTTTTCTATATGAGATAATATGAGATTGATATATGATTGATTGATTTATTATTACAATGATGAGTGTTCCATATATAGAGAACATATGGTGACCATCCATGAAAGGATGCGTCCCTTGGATAATAAGTAACTATTTATTATTATTATTACTTATTATATATATTATTTAATAATCAATAATTATATTATTAATTATTAATCTAGTAGAATGTCTTCCCGATGTTGTCCAAACATAAACACTCCCTCTCAACGAGGGAGACGTTCTGCATCATGCCAAGTTTGTCTCTGAAGTATACAAACTTTGCCCTAGACTCATGACACCTATATATCAGTCCTTGGAGATGTCTCTCTCCCACCTGAATAGAGGGGAAACTCCCCCCGCAACTCTCCCTCTGAGCCAACTAACTCTCTCTGAGATCAGGTTCATTCTGGGTCCACATGTGATAGCATCTAGCATCTTGAGTCTTTATCATTCCTTGTCAAATCACCATGACTAGGACAAAGACCACACCAGGGTCATTCACCATAGGTACAACCTTGTGAGTGAATGTCAACCCGATGCTAATTGACATGTGGAACGCACCTCGAGTCCATATTATTCCTTGTCATGATTAAGGAAGGACTACACCTGGGCCCATTTACCACAAGTACACCTTTGTGATAAATGCATCCTATCTCCCTTGGATTTCATCCCAATCTAGGAGAAGGTCTACCTGATGATTACTCGGGGCATTGTAGAAAAAAGTTATGTCACACATGGAACTCCCATGTGTATTTATAGAGGCTACTCCCTCTAGAAACACTAGGGTTAAATCCCCATAGTGTGTGATTTCAAGGTCAACTCCCTTGGTGTTTCCTCATGTGCTCTCCACAAGGGACATTGGGCTATAAGCCCAAACACACTTATCCCTCTATGATAAGTGTCCTCATAGATCAACTCAACTCAGTCACAAAGGAGTACGATATGGAGAATGTTTGTCACACATGACACTCCCATGTGGAATTCTAGAGGATACTCCTTCTAGAAACACTAGGGTCAAGTCCTCATGCTGTGTGACGTCAAGGTCAACTCCCTTGACATGTCCTCATGTTATCTCCACAAGGGACGTGTCCTCACGTGGTATCCATAAGGGACATTGGGCTATAATCCCAAAATCACTTATCCCTCTCAGATAAGTGTCCTCACATATCAACTCAACTCAGTCACATAGGTGTACGATCTAGAGAATGTCTCAGGAAGCTAGAAAAATCAACAGTCCCTCTCAGTGAGGGAGGCATTTTATGCCACGCTAGGTCTGTCATGGAAGTACTCTAACTTCATTCTGGTAAGGGGTTTGGTAAGAACATCAACAAGTTGCTAATCTGTAGGAAGGTACTGCACTAGTACTACCTTCCTTTGCACCATGTCTCAGATGTAATGATACTTGATCTCAATGTGTTTCGATTTGTCATGAAACATTGGATTCTCTGAGAGCTTCACATAGCTCTAGTTGTCACAATGAATAATGGTGGAATCTGGCACATGTCAAAATAAATATGCAAGGAGCTTGCGAAGCCACATTGCTTCGTGGACTGACACACTCAATGTAATGTACTCTGCTTCTTCGGTTCTCAAAGCCACAAAAAGTTTGTTTCTTGCTACACCAGGAAACCATGGTAGATCCCAAAGTGAAGCAACACCCAGAGGTACTCTTCCTCTCCACTACTCTCAATACATAATCAGAGTAAGTATATCCCTGCAATCTCATATCAATACTGGAATTATATCTCAGATCATGTCCAACTGTGCCTCACAGGTATCTCAACACATGCTTCACAACAATCCAGTGTGTCTGTCTCGACTGGCTCATAATCTGGATAAGTGCACTCACTAAATATAAAATATCTGGTCTAGTGTTAGCCAAATACATCAATGATCCAATGATCTATATGTACAGGGTTGGATTAGTCTCTTCGGAATTGGAAGAAAGACACACTTAGTTTCTTCAGATTTGTCACCATTGGTGTAGCCATGGGATTACAGTTCAACATCCCAAACTTCTTCAATATATCAACTGTGTACTTCCCCTAACTCAAGAATATCTCATCATTTCTCTGCCACACCTATAGTTCCAAGAAGAAGTGCATCATACCAAGGTCCTTCATCTCAAACTCAGAGGCCAACGCATACTTGCATTCAACAATAAGGCTCTCTATACCGGTGAGGAATAAATCATCAATGTAGAGGACCAAAGTCAGGGACTCACCACTAACAGTCTTGTAGTACAAGATGGTATCAACAACACTTTTGTTGAAGCCCAAGCTTATCAGGTGTCCATAAATCCTCTCATACCAAGCTCGAGGTGCCTGCTTGAGTCCACACAGGGCCTTCTTCAACCTGCACACATGAGACTCCTTCTCATGTATCATGAAACCATCTAGTTTCTCAATGTGTACTTCTTCCTCAATCTCTCCATTAAGAAAGGATGTCTTCACATCCATCTTATGTAGTCTCCAACCCATGGATGCTACAAGGGAAATAATCATTTAGATATAAGTGTATCGATCAATAGGAGAAAATGTCTCCTCATAATCTATTCCCTCCACCTAACAGAAACATCTATCAACAAATCTCGCTTTGTGCTTCTTGATGCTCCTATAAATTGTGTGTTTTGATCTTATAGATCCACTTGGAAGTCACTACAGATTTCCCTTCAGGTCTTGGAACAATATCCCACACATCATTCTTTATGATGGACTAATACTCCTCTATCATGGCATCTCTCCATACTGGATGACTAGATTCCTCCTCAAAAAAGGAAGGCTTAGAATCAATGATGTAGCTCATAGATGTGGAATAACACGAATATATCTGAGGTCTCTTTCTCTCTCATAAGCTACCTTGAAGAGATGCATGCACTTCTTCCTCCTGTAGAGAATAACGAGCCCATGGAGGTCTCTTCTGACCTACCATGATATCTCTCGGAACATCAACTAGAGCTACATGATCAACGAGATCAATTGGATCAATAGGCTCAACCGTCTCCCTATGAACTACTGGAGGGTGAGGGGGATAAGGCACCATCTCTTCCTGCAATATCAATCTCCATGTGAGATCCTCTAGATATCTTGAAGGATACCTCCTTTTCCGTCTCTGCTCCCTTTGGATGTAGTACCGCCTCCCTTTCTCGGAGTGCCTCTACATACAATGGAACTGCTGCCATGCCTACTTCCTCAACATCTCATGGCTAGAATCATGTACTGGGACTACTAAGCCTGCTCCCTCTGAGTCTCATAATGTGTTTTCCTCCTCTATTGAATCTATCACCATAGTTGTGCTACAACCGGTCTTGATTGGTTGTATCCATGATCACTGGAACTGTCTCTGCTATATGGTATGATCCAGTCCTGGAGGTATACCGCTCTTAGATACTTCCTATCCCTGAGCATTATGTCTGGTACGTCTCTCCTTGAAATCATGTTGGAAGGTCTTTCCCTCTATGTCTTCCTCTCTGCATGAGCCAACTGGCTCCCTCTTTCTAGGAGAACCCTGGTCCAAAACGACTACTGCCACATCAACCATGTTTTTGTTCCCTATGTCTTTTAACCATCACATTTATGGATTCTCCAAGTAGATCTGAAAACATAATATCAACTTGTTCCCTTGGGGCGGATCATGCTAAGTCATCTTGGACCATACTTGACATATTGAGGTTCCCTCATGAAACTAATGTATAATCGAGGTTCCCTCATGGAACCAATGTCTCAAAAGAAATATTGAGGTTTCCTTGTGAAACCAATGTCTTGGTTCCTTCATTTGATCATTTGAGGCATGTCAGAATGAAGTCTACATTCCTCCTTACTAGTCCACACAGGATCCTTCGAGGAGAATGTCTCATGATGTTGCCTCAAACATCAACACATTGACACAAGCTTCATGTGATCTTGACTAAGAGGGTTTGTCATTGCTTCTCATGTCCATCTTTATCAATCCATGCCAAACACTTGCGTTGATATAGCCAAATGCGAGAGAACTTGCTGCACATGCACCCATGTCCATCTCAACACAAACCGATCCCAATTAAACCAATGATAACATCCCGATGATACTAGCTATCCTCACATTTCATCATTTCAGATGAAAATTATAGAAACAATGAAGCCTTTCTTGGAGTGTGGAATCTCACAAAACATGGGCTTGGACAACTTTAATACCATTTCCAATAAAGGAGGCAGGTATTCTGCATTGCAGAATTAGGTTGCGCAATGGGGATCAACACACTTTTGGTGGCAGACACCATCGTCAGAGCTCTAACAACTATATGCATTCGCCATTCCATTGACAATCCATCTGGAATCATTCTCACCATCACCAGGTTGGCATGGTCTCTACTAAGACTCGACTGGACCAATGAGTGCTAGTAGCTAGTGCAATAGACAACCTTGAAACCCTTAGACATTTTGTTCAAATGAGAGTGCGTCCCCTTTGAACCACACAAACTACATCCTGCTTGTCTCCAATCAGATCACTAGCTCCTCAATTTGAGTGCTTTGATCTCATTAGTCACTCTCCCTCTCAGATTATGGGATCACAACATGGGAGATGCTTCGTTCGGCTAAGTGCCCAACCACACAACCAACATGCTCTCACTTTCACATTTTTCACCTCCTCGACACAAACAACAACTGCTCTCTTGGGCATGAAAAATTAGAATGACTATTGGAGGATGTCCCCTTCTCTGTAGAGCTCTCTACATAATCCATGACCCTCAAAGAGGGTTTTCCGCAAACACACCCCAATAATCTCCATGAACTTTAGGAGCCATGGATGCAATATCTTCTCTCAAGATCTTGGGCCCTCTCATGAGGGAGTTAGCCTAGTCCTCTTTTGATACCATCTTGATTTTTCTATATGAGATAATATGAGATTGATATATGATCGATTAATTTATTATTACAATGATGAGGGTTCCATATATAGAGAACATATAGTGACCATCCATGAAAGGATGCGTCCCTTGGATAATAAGTAATTATTTATTATTATTATTACTTATTATATCTATTATTTAATAATCAATAATTATATTATTAATTATTAATCTAGGAGAATGTCTTCCCGATGTTGTCCAAACATAAACAGTAGTGAGTACTGGTCTTCAGAGCCATGAACCACATGAAAAAATGGGTTAATTGATAATATATATATATATATATATATATATATATATATATATATATATATATATATATATATATATATTTGTGATTGGCATAATCGAAAATTAGCCGGGCTCGTACTCGTATGACACGGGGTTGATTTTGACCGCTACCTCTATAACCTCCAGGTGTACTCATGAAGCCCCATATGCGGCACACAAGTTAAGTCAGGGTTTCAAACCAATGACTTCATATAACAAAGTGCCTTAACAATACACCCCATCACCGATTTCTCTACACCCTGAGGGATATATAAATTATAAATATATATTAATAACATATAATATAAATTATAAATATATTATTTATATAATTAATATAAATATTATATTAATATTATTTAATATAATATAATATATTAAATAAAAATATAATATATATAATATATTATATTACGATAAACCAGCCTAGGTTCATCTTAATCAACACCGAGAGGAATCAAATCTCTCAAGGTGCAAATCTTTCCTCAACTTTTTCACCCTAAAATAGTTGGTACCTCGAGAGATTTGATCCCTCTCGATGCTTGATAGTTTCAGGGTTAAGATGGATCTAGGATGGTTTTATATTATTTATTGATGATACCTCTTATAATACCTCGATCTACTTCATGAAGACCAAATATCAGGTCTTTTGGAAGATTCAAGAGTTTAAAGCTCTTGTAGAAAATCAAAGATGTAAGAAGGTTAAAGTGTTGAGATCATAACATAATGGGGTTGCAAAAAGGAAAAATAGGTCCATCATAGAGAATGCCAAAGCAATGATCCATGACCTAGATATGCCCATGTGTCTTGGTATAGAAGCATGTTGCACAACAATGTACATTTTGAATAGGCGTGTACATAGGATATTGAAGAAAAAATAATTGGAAAAATGTTTTACTTTTAAGAAACTAAGGTATCGATTGTCCGTGGTTTTGATTGTCTTATATATATTCATATTCACGAGGAGAAAATAACTAAGTTGGAATCCTCTAGTTTGTAGTGTATTTTTGTGGGATACATTGAGACTTCTAAGGCTCACAAAGTCTACATTTTGTCTTAGTGGGAGATAGTTTTAAGTTGATATGTCAAGTTTGATGATGATGCAAGGTCCTCTAAGTCTCAAGAGCCTACAACAAATATTGAGGAGGTTGAAAAGCTCGCTACCCCAAAATATGATCCATAGATTCAATGTATATCAAAGTGGATCAGTTAGGTTTCGGTACAAATACAAATAAAACCTTAACACCGAGTATAGTGAGGATATCGAGGTGGCTTACACAAACATCACAAGAGACAAATTGAGAAAGTTGGCACTCCAAAGACTTATTTTTGGGTAAGCCATCCTCCTAAGAAGTTTCCTAGTTTTGTTGCACTAATGTCTTCCATTATTGATGTAGAGCCTTCTAGTTATAAGAATTAGTGAGACAATAGGTGATTAGATATGGTAGAGTGCTATAGTCGAGGAGTGCAACTCCATCATGAAGAATGATGACCTGATTGTGCCTAGAGCATAGCATAAATTAGTGGTTGATTATAGGTCAATGTACATGATAAATCATTCCGCTGATGAAAAAATAAAGGAGTACTAGACTTCAATGTATATCTAGAGGATTCTCTTAGAGGGAGGGAGTTAACTATGAGGATATTTTTGCTCTAATTTTCAGGGATACTTATAATAGGGTATCATGTATTTAACATTAGTTTTTGGATGGAAGTTATATCGGAGGGATGTAAAGACAATCTTCCTCAATGGTGTGATGGAGGAAGAAGTATACATCAATCAATTGAGAGTATTTGAGGTGGATAGGTGATATACCCATGTGTGCTTGAATAAAACCCTTTATGGGTTGAAGCAACATTGTGTGTTTGGTGCTCTAGGATTGATGAGTACTTACTATTTTTTGGTTTCACCAAAACTTCTATAGATCCCAATATTTATTATTTATTTGATAGATTTGATCTTTGTGTTTTGGCCCTGTATGTAAATGACTTGATATGTATAGGGATTTTTGTGTAGCTCATAGCAAAGTGTAAGAAAGAGTTGGTATGAGAGTTTGATATGAAGGACATTAAAGTGATTCACTATTTCTTGTGTCTATAGGCATGGCAAAGTCAAGGGGAAGTGTTCCTCGAACATTTTGTTGAGATTCTGAAGAGATTTCAGATGGAGTGTAAGCCCTTCTTGAGTCTAAAGGTGTGGTATATCCTTCCATGTATAAACAAATGATTTGATATTTGATGTCTTTGGTTGATACAAGACCTAATGTATGTTTTGTAATGAACAATTTGAGATAGTATATGGTTGTGTTAAGGTAGATTCACTTCATAGCTACAAAACATGTTCTTTGTTAATTGAAGGGCATAATACATTATGGTTTGCAATATGTAGGGGATGGTGAGTTGATATTGCATAGATTTGTTGATTTTGACTGGGTATGGGATGCAAGTGACTGGAATAGTACTTTAGGTTGTTGCTTAGATTTGGGTTCAAGAGTGATATCTTTGTTCAGTAGGAAGCAAAGATCAATAACATCGCGTTTAGCAAAGGAAAATTATATGGCAACCAACGCCGCTAGTTGTGAAGCCTTTTGGATTCACAAGTTGACAAGGGGAATGTTGGAGACTACCGTGGTCCACTGTGACAATCAGAGTTGCATAAAATTCTCTGAGAATCTGGTATTCCATGACTGCTCCAAGGAAATTGAAATGAGGGATCATTTTTTCAGGGACAAATTTTAGAAGGACAAAATTGTTCTAGAGTATGTTCAAATAGATTAGCAAGTTGTAGATATCTTGACTAAGACTTTGGAAAAGGGGAAATTCAATATGTTCATGGTGATATTGGGCTTGGTGCATAACACTTTCCTCGCTAGGAGTGAGTGTTAGTTTTTGGTACCTTGGAAGTTTCCTCTAGCCATGGTGCATGTGTAATATAGCTGGGTGCACCATATAGTGGCAACAATAGCCTAACATCCGTACAACCTCTGTTAGGCCACAATTTTTAGTTCCCCACTTAGCATGATGAAACATTGATTATGGAAGATAGTTCTATGTCATAACATGACTGCAGTTCTATTTTTATCAACCCTAATTTATCAATTTGCTTTCCTAGTTTTGGGAAAAGTAGTTTTATAGAATTAGTTTCTTTTCTATTTAGGAGATTGAATTTTCAGATTTAGATTTTTTTTTTCTTTAAGGTTGTTGTTGTCTAGCTTTAGATAAAGTGCGCGAAGGAGAATTGGTCTTAAGGAGAGGGAACATATCCCAAAGAAATTATTCTCCTTGTTGGAGCACTCTATCAAAGACATTTATTTCATGAAGGTTGAGAGTGGTAATCCCAAATTCCAAGGCCAGGAATAGATCAAGGGTTGAGTTATTTCTGGAATTGATCCAAGGATTGAATCTACCATTTTTGTAAACATGTTAGCACACATTTCACCCTTCAAGTGAGCTTAAATAACATAAAAAACAACGATAAATAAGATGCTAATTCAAGGAGATAATTACCCAAGTTGTCACAGGCAAGCCTCCTCTTCATTCAGGCTGGTGCGTGCCAACCTCAGGGGGGAGTCCCAAGGTACCGGGTTGCTGATTTGTTGACTGATTTTCTGCAAAAAAACATAAAAAATAGCAGCAAAGTTTGTTTAGACAACCTACAAAACACACCACCAAAGCGCTAGAAAAAATAGTTTTAAAGTTGTTTGGAGGGATCTTGCAGTGTTAACACAAGAGAGATGAAAGAAACAAAAAAATAAACCACTTACAAGATAGATAAATATCACAATAAATGGTAAGAACTACTAATCAATTTGCAAGATTAAGAACGAGATACCAACATGAAGGAAAGTTTGTMAAAAACACAACACTTCTTTATTAAAGGCTTGCCAAAGGGTTGATTATGCCACAATAGACAAGTTCAAAATTGATACAATGATTATCCTTTCTCAAAGATAGAGTATCTATATAGAGAGAAGGAGAGAAGAGAAAAATAATAAGTGTATGCCGCTGCTGCCAAAAATCTRACCCCTAATAATGAATAAAACACTCCATTATATAGATGAGGGGGAACATCTCTCCAAGACCAATAATAGAGGGCATGTAAAAATAGTCCAAGCCGAGAAAATCACATGAGGGAATCAAGTGACACACATGAGATGGAGTGTAAGTGAAATGATATCCACATGTGTTAACTAAAAGTGAGTAAAGCACACGAGGGAGTGGAGGGATCATACTTGGAAGTAAATCTCATGTGAAGGAAGCACATTAAGACAAGGAATATGTATATGATTGGATGAATGTGATTGAGGACGCATGAAGGTGTTTGAGTGCCACCCATGGGAGTTACGTGAAAGAGGGGAGGTGCAATTAATAACTCATGCACTAGGGTTTAGAGATTAAGAGATGTGGAGGGGGTAATATGAGGGAAGATGCACATGCATGAGAGGAATAACATGCGCATGAGGATGTGGCTCAGGTGGAAGGAAAGAAGAGTAAGGGAGACGTAAAGGGAAGCATGTAGGTGAGGGAGTGTGAGGGATGAGGTGGATATGGAGGTATAATATGGGAGAGTGTGAGTGGAGTAAGGGACCCGCACATGAGTGGAGATGGTGACATGAGGGAGTGGCGTATGGATCAAAAGGAGGGATACATTATAATAAGTCCTAGACTCTTTTAATTAACAGGATGGGAATATTTAAAAAGAACTGCATATTTTTAGGGAGGACATAGGGAAACACTTTAATTGATAAAGGTGACATGCACACATGGGGGATACACTTTAATTGAAAATATGACATTTTTTCAACAAAAAACTTGCTCTTTATATTAGTAAATATAAATATGTGCACTTTACATCAACTTCATCATAGATCTTGTTGTGCAGATTTGTCTCCATTTCTAAACATAAACCATAGCTCTTTACAATAAGAAAGTACTAATAGAAGTTTCTACTTGGAGCTTTTTAAAATCACAAAATACATAGTATCCTACTAAGCATGAGACATAGGTGTTTTTCGAAGGGAAAAGACCCAACATAAAACTCAAAAAAAGAGCTAAGCTGCCAGTGAACGACAAAGAAACAATTATATCTTGGGGTTGTCCTCCAGGATCTCCAGAAACTGAGAAAACAAAAAATGACATGCTAATTGATAATATGACATGCACACATGGGAAAAAGTGGGTACGTATAAAGGGAAGTGGAGTTAGGATTAATACACACATACATAAAAGAACATGCATAAGTGAGGAGTATAAGTGAGGAATTAAAGTGGAAAAAATGGATAAGACATGCACTTAATAAAGGAGACTGCATGAATGGATAAGGGAGGGCATATGTACATGTGGAAGATAGAGGAAATGAAGAAAGTAATACCTATATGATTAGAGACAAGGATCATAGATAAAGAAGATGCACCTAGTCAAAATAGGAATGCATGTGCCCTATTTATTTGGGATTTAGTGCACATTAATGAATAATATGACTTTTAATGAACATTAAATGCATGGAAAGTGGTATTTATGACGAGTGAAGGGAATTTAATGGTGACTAATTCTTAATTAGGTCAATCACGTCCATGAGACCGCCACCTCATCCACATGCCCCCTTTTAATTAATCAATTCTTCACTTAATTCTTTTATTCTTGGAAAGTGTGCCCCCTCATCAAATGATTCCAAGTAGATGCCACACATCACACTGAATTACTGCCACATGTGGGAATTTGACCCTGCCATTTGTCACCTTTGGAGCCGACAACCCTTGCTATAAATAGAAACTACTAAAAATAGGGTCCGACTACTAAAATATAAGGATCTTTCAAATGTCCAAGATGACTAAGAGAACACCACCGTGTATCCCATGTCTAAAAATAGAATATCCTCGCATGTCAATGATATCATACTCATCAGATTCAATTTTCTGTGAGGATTCCAAATTCGTAATCATAATTGACATGCGAGTCCTGGTGCTCCACTTGCTAAAAATAGAAACCTCATGCATGTCACTGAGAATAGGTCCAAAAGACTCAGAATGTCTCAAGGATCAATACTGCACACTCAAATCTCAATTTGAGGATTGGATTTCAACCTGCTAAAATAATAAAGTTCTTGCATCTCGCTCAGAAAAGTGCCATCGAGCTCAGAATCATGAAAGGACCAACTTTGTATGCTCAATATTGTCAAATGAGGCTTTGATCGCTGTCTCCTAAAAAGTAGGGTCACTTGCTATTTAGAGAGTCTATACATCTCTATCAAATGCATGGGAAACCAAGCCAACTCTATCTCTGAAGCAAAAACAACCATATCCTGATCATGTACCTCTCTTTGATGGGAACCAACCTCTTACTCACAAAAGTGCTAAACTCTGGGAACATCTTTGAAGTCCATCCTAAGTAGTTTATGCTGGCTCTTAAACCTCAATCTTTTCGAGGGTGAAAATCTAAGGGTTAACAAAACCCTAGATGAGGTTTTTGTTCTATTTAAGAAGGCTCATGGTAAGTTTTTTTTTTATATATTCAGGTTTTGGTGTGTGAGCAGTGAAATGATTTTTTGAGTTTTCCAGTTTTTGAGTTTTTGTGAGTAGTGAAATATATCCACAAATCTCATTATATTTTAAAAACAAAATATAATTCTACAAAACAAATGGACTTTAATTTTTTGCATGACCGAATCTTTAACATAGGAAATACTAATGAACTGAACCGACTCACTATTTTTGAATAGTTTTTATGGTTTTCAAAATTATTTGCCATGTCTAGGCATGAAACCTTTGTTAGTCAAATCACTTCTATGCGACCCAAATCAGGGCAAAAAAATAGCAAAGCATAAGACACAAGGGTAACAAAGGATCAACTAAGCATTCTCAAGCTATGTTTTATGCAATAAGTTTTTGTAGCTACAATGCTTGGGTTATCACACGGCTTAAGTTACCCTTTGGTTATTTTGTAATAGAAATATGTCCAATTTCAAGCTACAAGAGGCTTTCTAAAGAATTTGTTGTATCAAAATTCTCTATAATTTGAGTGGGGAGGAACCATAATTCATTCATCTAATGACTACATACAAACTAAAAATTGTTAATAATGATGGAGACCTCTATTTTTACATAAAACACACACACACATAGACAAGACCAATGTTAACATGATCAATAAAGACAATTCCCTCCCACAATTTCCCCCACATGTCCACATCTCCCCTCCCTCCTATTTATATCAATCAAACCAAATCTGCCACATGCCTCCCTCTCCTTCCCAAAATAAATTCCATGCACCCTCCATCCCTCCTTTTTCCTCACCTCACCTCACCTCTATGATCAACATCATATTGGGGGAGAAAAGGAAATGAGTGTTTGGCTCACATATAATTGGATATTAATGCTTAAAAGAATTGAGTGTTTTTTCCATGGGTATCCCCATCACTTCGCCTTTAATTACAATTAAACTATATAACATAGTTTAATACTTCATCTAATTCTTGAGTGATGATGATACATGGTTGTGTATTATTATCCAACTAGCTTATAATATTTATATACAACACATGCATACCATGTATTGTGTGTGAACTTCATTTTATTTTATGAATATATTATTTTCATGCCATCAAGTGCTTTCTATGTTGGGATAATATAGTGGTCTAGATTTTTTAGCATTTAATTATCAATCCAGGTAAGTAAATTTATGAGACACAAGCACAATATGTGTAGAACTAGTCTTGAAATTTCCTATGAATTCCTACTAAAATCAAAATAGTAAAATGCCAAACTCAAAATCAGAAATCAATTCTTATGATTATAGTCACTTAGACTTGACCATCTAATGGTAGGGACTCATATTGCAAGAAGTCACTATGTGTGATTAATTACAAAATCATTCTGTTTTGATCAACTAGGGTCTGAAACTAGAAAGGAATATTTCTGAGTAAAAGTGGAAGGTTAACTAAAGTAAACTTAAGCTTTTCAATCAAGAAATGAAATATGCCGAGAAAACAACTTACAAATTCAGTTCAATATTGGATTATATTTTGTGATAATTATTGATACATCCTAGCAGATGAATATCACTCAGTAATTTGAGTGTGTAACATCATCATCCTAAATAATTAATCACCATACTTAAAGTGACATTGTTTATAATTCAAAATTATGCATCTACAGGAAATTATAACAACAAACATGCATTTACAAGAAATTACAAAAAATATAGAAACCTACAAAAAATGAAGGCAATTGATGAAAGGTAATTCCAAGATAACTATGAAAATACAACACATGCCAGGGGGCCCTCTTGGCATATGTTGTTCAGGGGAAAGTTAGACTGTGTGAAAATATTTAACACATCAAATTGTTTAGAACTCATTTGTATTCAACATGCATATAAAATCAACAGTTACCGTATATCTTGGATGATCATAACACCATTCTCTTTCTTCCCTCCACCTGTATTGTTCCTTTAGGATACATTTATACAAAAGAGTCAATAACCATTTCCCAAATTCTTATAACTAACCAACTAGATCAAAGATGGGTTTTACAAATTAAGAAAGTTGAAAATCTACCACTACAGCAAAATCAGGGAAATTTTGTTATGGAGATCCGCCAATACAACCGATGTCATGAATTTTTTTGAGATTCTGTCTTTTCAGTCATATAAATGGACCTATTTCTCACAAAACCTTGTCACAGAATTTGCTTATTCACCCTGATCACTCCATAAATCGCCTATGAGTATCAATGCTTGAAAAATCTATTTTTCAAAACTGATTAGAGGAAAAATGGCTCAGATATCCATTGTAGCATTGGGCATGGTTGTTCCTTGATCTTCTGAGTCGGTTCCTTGATTGTCTAATGAGATAATCCTTGAGTTGTTGACTATCTGTTCCCTTATTTCTGGTGTTTGAATGCTATATTTGATGAACAATTTGCAAATTTCTTGTAATGCCTGCGAAATTCCTGTAATGCTGCAGATGTTGACCGAGTGTTGACCACGTGGCTCCATACACTAAAATGATGGAAAAATAAGTATTTATTCATCTTGAGGCTTCTAGGAAACAACTCGAAGTGGAATTTCTTCTTAAAACCAAGGGAAAGTACCTGAACCACCAATTCCTCTAATCACTCAAAAATACAATTAATTCCTATAATAACTGATTTTAAGATAATAAATTAAAAAAAATAAATTTTTAATCACTATTTATAAAATAAACTAAGTGTTTTCCTTCAAATAACATGTAACTTATTTAATGCACATTATGCCATCAAGGAAGGTGAAAATGGACAAAAGTGAAAGGTGAACAGGTAAAAGTAAAGGAAAGAGAGCTGATTAAAAGGTCAAAATTGACAACCAACACTCCAGTCATATAATAAATTCATTAAGAATTCAAGTGATCAATATTAAGGCCGAGGATAAATGTCGTTTATGTGGGCCTTAAGCAGTGCAAGGTGTAATTGGGGTGGTGCAACATCCACTGCCAAGAGAAATTTAATATCCATGTGGATGCACCATAACAACAACATACATGTATGGATGGGATACACGTGGAATCTCAACACTATGATGTCTGGCTATTTGAAGCAGTGCCAGATTCACGCATATGATGTATGGTGTTGGGTAGAAATTATGTTTTCTAGGTCTCTAATAAAACAACACTTAACCTTGGCTTCATCTAAGTACAACTAGTAATTTCATATGCATCTATAAACATATTTATTAATATAATTGTTTACCAACAAATCCTCTATCAACAAGGCTTTGGACTAGGGTAAAACTTGTTCGTCGGTTAAATGAAGAAAAGTAATAAGAAGTTTGGATTTTCATCAATGCCATTGTGATAATGATGGATATTAGAGTTTATATGGATATCTAAACTTTGGCATCTTCTAAGTTATGCCTTGTGTCAATTACAAAAAATAGTCATCATGCAATGTTAACATCGAATCTGAACATTATCTCCTACAACACCCACTCATTATAGCCATTTATTTTATTAAATATTAATGCGAGAACATAAACATATATTTTTAAAGGGGAATAATCGACTTGGACCACAAACCTACGAAGATTACCACATTAACTCCATTTATTATAATGTGGAGTAGGTTGTCATTATTGTTTCGTCACACTATTACCTTAATTGTAGTTAATGCCACTTGTTAGCGTCAAAAGTCACCCCTGAATTGCAGCAGGAGCAGAGCCCGATGCCCATCAGTTTATGTCACGATTTGCTTAATGGGGTGATCAAATGGAGGTAAACTTGGATGATATTGTTTCAATTCTGAAACTAGGCCAGGCATGCATGGGTAAGTGAGGTCTTGGACATACTTCAGACAGTGAGTCGTAGTAAGGGTGAGTAGGAGGAAGACTTGTATCAGAGAGATGCAAAGGTCTGTTATCAACATCAGGTTGTAGCAGACTGTAGGAGAATGCATTTAAACACGAGATCTTCTTACATTCAAATGCAGAAAACCAGAGAATACAATAGTGCCACAATAAAAACTTTATCATAACACAACTGCAATAATTCATGTGAATCAGTCAATCATGAACTCCCTCAGTATGAGATGAAAACTAGATGAAATAGGGAAACTGTCTTTCATAAAACAAGACATCTTACATACAGATGCATAACCAGAGAACTAGAGCGTCTGTTAAAACATTACAATCGGGAGCTTCGCTGTACCATCGATGCTTACAAAAATGGAAAAAACGCCTACATATACTCAAAACAACAACAACAAAAAAAACAAGACGTTGCATTAAAACATTGCGTCTGCATGTCTTCTGATAGTCTGCACATGCAGACTGGACGATCGTGTGCCTATGACAGATTCCATATTAACTGCGCGTGGCTCCAGCAAGGGGAGTAGATGATCCATTAAGTGCCGAGCTAGCATGTGCAGACTTCCTTTGGCTAGTCGAGAACTCGGGCATGGATTCTCTGGAAAAATGGGTACATAGGACCCTCTTGAGCAGACCGCTTTCCAGACCCTCCATGCCTTGTAATTAATGGGTGAGGCGAGGCTTCAACCACCCTCTCTCTTCTTCATTCATTCCCAGCAGGTACCGGGATTTAGATCATGTCAAATTGGTGTCTGGAGAACACAGTGCGCCCCTTCCGAAACTCAATTCGGTGCCTTTGGCCTCCCTTTGTACAACCCTTTCTACTTTCTCGAATGACCATGGGTCGTGACCCTACACCTAATTTCCAGAGTGCTTTCGATGTTTCAGGGTTCGTGAATAGGAAGGAGCAGGTTTTCTTTCTATTAAAATCGTGATGGGTGAAATGCCGGGAGGGTCTAACGATCGCCATGCGTTCCTCCAAGATGAACGTCTGAGATTGATTTTCGGTGCTTTGGGACCCAAGTGGCCAAATGATAAACATTAGCGCCCCTCCTCTAGGCTTGTTCCTTTACGACCAGGCACCAAAACCATGGGCCTGATTCTAGGCACTATCGGCATTTCGGGGTTAGGGGTTTCGAGAAGTGAAGTGACGAGGAGCGCTTGCCTCTCGAACTCCCAAATGCCGACGTGACACGAATGTGCATCATGCGTCCTTCAGATGAACGGCCCAGATAGTACGCTATTATAAAGGGGGCTGCCCCCATTTGCAGGCTCGCTTGATGTGACCTGGCGCTAAGATCGTGAGCTCGGCCTTGAAGATCGCTTATCGACATTTCCGGGTTCGGAGTTTCGAGATGTGAAATGACGAGGGACTTTTACTCCTCGAACTCCCGAATGCCGATATGTCGATGTGACCAGATCTTGCGCCATGCGTCAATGGATCGGACGACCCAAACTTAGTTTTAAAATATAGGCGCTTTCTTTGACGCTATATATGGGTCAATTTGGTAGCCTCGATATCCCGATGAACGTTGATCTACTCTTATGGATGAATCCGGGCTGTTGTCAACGTAATTTCACCTGCTCACTTGATTGGAAGCCATAAAACGAGATTTTTCCATGCTGCGCTTGGGCGTTCCTCGTGCAACCTGCAGACCTGGATGCTCTCGAGCCCAAGACAAGAATTATCGCTAACATTAGGCTCCATGGGGGATAGAGTCGTCCCTGTTATGCTTTAAGAACTCATTCCGCAGCTTCAGTGCCTTGCTGTTGGGCTATGGAGTCAAGCTCAAAACATCCCGCTTCTCAAAATATAGGCCGAAAAGTAAAGCAAAGCAAACAAAGCTACATGCTCAAAGGAGCTTATTTATATACAGTCCTAAAGCTAATAAAATATTGTACATGGGCTAGGTGAAAGAAAACTTCCACCATAGCCATTCAAGCAGCTTCCTGGATAGAAACACTTTCCTTCTGTCGATGATCACCAACATATAGTGTAACCGTGACAGCAGAATGGCTACACTCTTCAACTTCTCCTCACAGGCTGAAGTTGATATGAAATAGGGCGGCTCCAAGGCATAAAGGACATGCCGCTCCATGTATTCACCGACAAGGTCATATAATGAGTGGCGAATTTCAGAAAATTGGTGACAGGCAGCCTCCTCTGCTACAAAGTTGCTCACATGTGGTTGAATATCTTTGATAATCACAGGTGAGTGGACAACTGACATAGGCTCACTGATCTCAGGCGGTAGCTGCTCGCTGACTGGCTCTGGAATGAAATATGTTCTCAGCTATTGCTCTGGTTCCTTTTCCTCTTCTTGGCTCTCCCCCGGGTCAGATTCGTATTCATCATAAATAGGGACCATGGGGTGGTTTTGCTTGCTGACTGGATCTTCAATATATTTATAGTGATCAAATGTAGGATAAGCTTGTTGCTCATCATCACTATAATATACATCAAAAAGGGGTTGTCCTTCATTGATATGATCCTCCTCCAAAACAGTGATCCCGTAAAAAATTTTCGTTTCAGGGATAGTGGGACCTGCTGCTTCTGGCTGTTCATACGTAATCCTTTTCTCTTTAATCCCAGGTAAAAATATATCATGAGAAACCCCCTGGGGGAAAAGAGAAGAATCCTCTTCCACAACTAACCCCTCTTTTAAAAAGAGAGGGTCTTCGTCATCATGAGCAGAGCTGCTAGGAACATCTGCTTCAACCTGATATCCAGGTGAGTCATCTACCATGGACCACATTTGCTCTATAAACTCACAATTTCCACAAGAGGCATGTTGATCGTTATGAATATCTAAAAGAATAGAGGCATCTGATATAATGTCAAATGCTTCCATTCTAGGGCTAACACAATTAATATCATTCAACACCTCTATTTTTTCATGGAAAATGCTTTCCTCCACAGTAAAGGCTTTATCATGGACATGGTCTTCAGGGCTAGCAGAGGCTTCATGAAGCAAATAAAACTCCTCACAATAGTTTTCAAACAAACAATCAGCTGAATAGTAGTCTTTACAAAATGAATTGAAAGCTGTATGAAAACCTGTTAAAGAGCGGATGCTCGCAGCGGGAAGAGATCGACACCACTCAAGAGCAACTCCCTTCAATGAATACCTGAAGAGCTTAATCCGAACATCCTCATGCGTGATATTGTGTCCGTGAATAGCTTCATGGAAGTCCAGTAAATGCTCAGCTGGTTCCTCCCAACTTGTTGCATGAATTTCAGGGAGGAAATCTTCCCATTGGTCTCTATCAGGAAGCGCATGAGGAAAACCAACTATCTGGGAAAAGTCATAGAGAGAAAACCTTTGAGCCATAATTTTCTCCATATCAAACCACTGGAGTCGCCAATCGATCCTCGAATCATGGAGTCGTCAGGTGAAAGATGCGCAGCTTCAAATATGCCTGGTCCTTGTTCACCATCAAAGGCCAGATCTCAACGTTATCGTTACCCCAGGAAGCTTCTTAGGCTGAGAAAGCAGCTGCTGAACCCTTCTTAAGAAGGCTCCTTAGGGTCAGCTTTTAGGTGTGCTAACAATAGCCACAACTGAAACAATGATGTGGGAACAATGGATTTGCCACAATGGAGTCGCCAGGTGCATAGTAGCAATCTTTAAGGGCTCTGATGTCTGATGCACCTTCAGAATCAGAGGCTCAATGTCGTTCTTCCTAGGGGAAAATCTTCAACTTCGTCCCCGACAACGATGCCAGAAATGTTGGCGACGGAAGTCACCCCTGGATTGCAGTAGGAGCAGAGCCCGACGCCCATTAGTTTATGTCACGATTTTCTTAATGGGGTGATCAAATGGAGGTAAACTTGGACGATATTGTTTCAATTCCGAAACTAGGCCAGGCATGCATGGGTAAGTGAGGTCTTGGACATACTTCAGACACTGAGTCGTAGTAAGGGTGAATAGGAGGAAGACTTGTATTAGAGAGATGCAAAGGTCTGTTATCAACATCAGGTTTCTAGCAGACTGTAGGAGAATGCATTTAAACGTGAGATCTTCTTACATTCAAATGCAGAAAACCAGAGAATACAATAGTGCCACAATAAAACCTTTATCATAACACAACTGCAATAATTCATGTGAATCAGTCAATCATGAACTCCCTCAGTATGAGATGAAAACTAGATGAAATAGGGAAACCGTCTTTCATAAAACAAGAAATCTTACATACAGATGCATAACCAGAGAACTAGAGCGTCTGTTAAAACATTACAATCGGGAGCTTCTCTCTACCATCGATGCTTACAAAAATGGCGAAAATGCCTACATATACTCAAAACAACAACAACAACAAAAACAAGACACTGCATTAAAACATTGCATCTGCATGTCTTCTGACAGTCTGCGCATGCAGACTGGACGATCGTGCGCCTATGACAGACGCCATCTTAACTGCGCCTGGCTCCAACAAGGGGAGTAGCTGATCCATTAAGTGCTGAGCTAGCGTGTGCAGACTTCCTTCGGCTAGTCGAGAACTCGGGCATGGCTTCTCTGGAAAAATGGGTACACAGGACCCTCTTGAGCAGACCGCTTGCCAGACCCTCCATGCCTTGCAATTAATGGGTGAGGCAAGGCTTCAACCACCCTCTCTCTTCTTCATTCATTCCCAGCAGGTACCGGGATTTAGATCACGTCGAATCGGTGTCTACAGAACACAGTGCCCCCCTTCCGAAACTCAATTCGGTGCCTTTGGCCCCCCTTTGTACAACCCTTTCTACTTTCGCGAATGACCACGGGCCGTGACCCTACACCTAATTTCCGGAGTGCTTTCGGCGTTTCGGGGTTTTTGAATAGGAAGGAGCAGGTTTTCTTTCTATTAAAATCGCGATGGGTGAAATGCCGGGAGGGTCTAACGGTTGCCACACATTTCTCCAAGATGAATGGCTGAGATTTCTTTTCGGCGCTTTGGGACCCGAGTGGCCAAATGATAAACATTAGTGCCCCTCCTCTAGGCTTGTTCCTTTACGACCAGGCGCCAAAACCACGGGCCCGATTCTGGGCGCTATCGGCATTTTGGGGTTCGGGGTTTCGAGAAGTGAAGTGACGAGGAGCGCTTGCCTCTCGAACTCCCGAATGCCGACGTGACATGGATGTGCACCGCGTGTCCTTCAGATGAACGACCCAGATAGTACGTTATTATAAAGGGGGTTGCCCCCATTTGCAGGCTCGCTTGATGTGACCTGGCGCTAAGATCGTGAGCTCGGCTTTGAAGATCGCTTATTGACATTTCGGGGTTCGGAGTTTCGAGATGTGAAATGACGAGGGACTTTTACCCCTCGAACTCCCGAATGTCGATATGCCGATGTGACCAGATCTTGCGCCATGCGTCAATGGATCGGACGACCCAGACTTAGTTTTAAAATATAGGCGCTTTCTTTGACACTATATATGGGTCAAATTGGTAGCCCTGATATCCCGATGACCGTTGATCTGCTCTTATGGATGAATCCGGGCCGTTGTCAACGTAATTTCACCTGCTCACTTGATTGGAAGCCATAAAACGAGATTTTTCCATGCTGTGCTTGGGCGTTCCTCATGCAACCTGCAGACCTGGATGCTCTCGAGCCCAAGACAAGAATTATCGCTAACACCACTCACATTGGGTATGGACAAGAGAACTAAACCAACATAATGATCATTGTCGATAAGTAGGGCCCAACCACAAATGCCACACACAACATATTCTACATAGGATCGGAGCATGCCCTCCAGGTTTTCTACTTGGGTCATGTTTACAAAAACCACCTCAAAGTTCCACCATACCATAGTTTGGCGGACCACACATGCATATATCCCTCCTACCTTTCTAGCACAATATATCAAATACTTGAGAATTTTTATTGGAAAAATATAAGGTGGTTTTTATATCCATGCATTCCTCAAAACTTAATTTTTATCGGAAGCAAGTAGTTGTAAAAAATATATTCTAATCTTTGTACATTTATCACGTGATTCTATTTTTCCTTGAGAAAAAAATATTTCTATTCACGAGGAGTGAATGTACATATTTTTGTTTGTAAGTGAACAAATTATAGCTTATCAACTCACCCTTTCCTATTAAAAAGAGACCCAACAATCCAAACTACTTATTCCACATTTTCTACAAAATTTGGCTTATACAAAAAGTCATCATTGCATACAAGCTACAACAAATACTATACATAAATCAAAAACCTCAGTTCTCATATCCACTACAGTGCTTACTTGCTATAACATTTGATATAAACTTGTAATACAAAATCAACGAAAAATATTGTATTTGAAATTCCATGGAGTCAACCTCTTCCCCTTTCATAAATTCATAAAACCCAAATGCTCCAACTAGAAGAGTCAAGGAATCCTTAGATATCTCTTCAACTCTTCCATTAAGCTCCCTATAGATATGGCTGAAAGAGAGCCACTCAAAGGTTTGGAGAGAAAGCATGATATCCTGGGGCGGAGGACCCAATCGAATATCCGTCAATGAGACATTTTTTGTTGCCCAGTCAATGACCAACTTAGAGTTTCCCATTATTTGTAATTTTCTTACCTCATTAATCTCCAACAAAGTCCTTAGAGCAATAAATTAAGCTCTATTGTTTGCCCCTCTTCCTAGAGCATACCTGATATGGATATAGTGATTTTTCTTTAGGTATAGGACCACACCGACCCCGCAAAATAGAGGGTGGCCTTGACTGGATCCGTCGAAGAATCCCCAGGGGATTTCGAAGTCTAACCCGTGCATACTCAGACACCTGGGACTTTTGAATTTGGGTTCAACAAGAAATTCTGTTGAGATTTTGATAATGAGGCCAACTGTTACTTCCATAAGGATGTCTTTGTTTTTTAAAATACTTGAATTGCATGCCCACCATAAGGTATTGACCAAAATACATGGAAAACCTTTCGATTGCTTCACAGAATTTGTTAGCTAGTCCTTGAGGCAATCCTCTATATGTACTTTTGATTAGGAGGATTTCTAGTTGAAATTAGACTTCACGATCCTTATCGCTTGCACATCATACAAACAAAAAATGGAAATGTGATTAGGAATTTCCTCATTAGATTTACACAACGCACACCTATTTGGCCCCAACCATCCTCTTTTGACTCCATTATCCGAGGTTAAAAGCTTATTGTTTATCGCCAAACATAATGCTATTTTTCTCTTCAATGGGGCCTTTAGCTCCCATAGAATACCCCACCACCATTGTTTCTCCTCCATGAACTGTGCTTCCATAATCACTTAGTATCCTAATTTAGTTGTTTATTCCCCTATACTTGAGTTTTGAGTCTAGCATGACACATCCTCCTCTTCTTCTTGTAACCTGATGTAGTTGGAGACTAAATTTCCAATATACTGATTCCATTCGTCTAAATTAGAGCCTACCAATCCTATGCATTCCACCAACTTCCACTCGGTCCTCCCACTGGATTGAGGAGTTTGGGATTTGGTGTCTTTTAGAATGAAAATTCCATTCAAATGAAGGCCTTGGACAAGGGGAGATTAAAGCATATAATCATTTTCAGTGCCCATCCATGGATCTTCTCCTACTCTAACCTTTCTACCATTTCCAATCCTCCAAGCTGTCCACTTCCCAACTAGAGGAAAAGCTTGAACTAACGCCTTCCATACAATGGATCCTTTTGACGACTTTCTCGGAAGTTTGTACCAATATTCCACTAACATTTTCTTTATATACTTGGATTTCATAACTCTACCCCGCAATGAGTTATTTTGAGTAAGCCTCCATAAACTTCGAGCTGCTAAGGAATGAATGAAAAGAAAAATGTTTTTTATTCCCCATCCTCCAATATTTTAAGTATTTTCCCCTCGACTCCATTTTACCAATGGAATGCCTCCAGACCTATGAGATCTTGACCATAAAAACTAGAAACTGATTTTTTTTTTTTTGGTCAGGATTCCTTTTGCCACTGCGACTATCAAATTCCAGTAAACAAGGATACTCTCCAACACATACTTAAGAAAAACTAATCTTCCTCCCCTTGAGAGCAACCTATTAACCCAAAGCGATATTTGAGCCTCCACTTTCTCATACAACCACAAACAATCTACAAATATGTAATTGTTAGGCTTGAGAATAAACCTTAGATACTTGAAACTAGACTCCAACTCCTTCCTAGGGTAAGGAAGAAGGTTTCCAATTTGCTAGTTAAGGTTACCAGATAGACACTATGAAATTAAACAATATTTATCGATGTTACTTTCCATACCTATAGCTTTACACTATAGATTAAACACCCCTTGTAAGGTGGCTAGGTCCCTCCTAGAACCTCAAGAAAAACATAATACTTCATCCACAAAAGGAGATGAGAAATGGTTTCCTGGATTGCCACCTTCACTCCGTTGAGGTCTCCTTCTCCTTGACATCTTTAATCAATTTACTCAGTTCTTCGGATACTATAAGGAGCATAAATGGGGACAACAAACATCCCTGTCTAAGCCCCCTCATAGCTCAGAAGAACCTGGATGGAGCTCCATTGATAAACACATCAAAGGAGACTAGCTGAACACACCCCATTCTCCAATTAACGACAGATAAATCCATACCCATTTTCAGCAATACAAGTCGGAGAAAGGTCCAACTTACTCTATAACAAGCTTTGGACAGATCTAGTTTGAGTATAGCCGCAACCTGATTGAGTTGTTTAACCGAGTGAATGGATTGTTGGGCGATTGCTACAACATCGTGAATTTGTCTTCACTGAAGGAAACCAAATTGTTCTTTAGAAATGATCTCATTTAAAATTGGATTTAGTCTCTTAGCTATTATTTTGGCCACGATCTTATACATCACATTGCAACATGATATCGAACAATAATCCCCAAAGGAAACTCCTTCCTATTTTTTTTGGATGAGTGAGATGAAGGTGGAGTTGAAGGACCCCAATACTTTCCCTATCCTTTGAGATTCCCTTACTACATTTGATAGATCCTCCTTCATCACACCATAAAAACCAATAAAAAATTCCACAGTGAGACCGTCGAGCCCTAGGATCTTACATTTTTGCATAGAGGAAAGATAAACAATAATTTCATCCTCTGATACCTCTTCAACCAGAGAATGATTCATTTCTTCCGAAGAGAATTGAGGGAATTTAGATATCACTTCCAAAATATCTTGTGTTGGACAACCAACAGGCTCCTGAAACATAGATTTGAAATGGTGAATGCCCTCCTTTTCTTTATCCTTAAAGGAGCGAGCGATAGATCTCTCCGAGGCTATGACTTCCCATATCATATTTATGTTTTTGTGAAAGTTCATGAACTAGTGAAATAATTTTGAATTATTATCACCTTCTTTGATCCAAATTGCTCTACTTTTAAGCCTCCAAGTTTGTTTCTCTTTTTCCCATGAGTCCTCTATCAGTAGTCTATAGTCTTCCTCCACTAACCATACTTGATTGAATTTTATAGGTGATGGGGGGGACTCACCACTTGAATTTGGATTAAAAAACATTGGTGAGTGATCATAGAGATCTCTGACATACATCCATGACTTCATTAAAAATGATCTATTCAACAGTGGCTCTGAAACTAAACAATGATCCAGTCTTTTTGACACCGCTTCTTCATCAACATGAAAATTCCTCTAGGTAGGAACCAATTTTATAGGCTCCATATATATTAGGTGGTGTTTATAAAGGAAGGATGAGAATAAACCACTCTACACATCTAGCCTAGGGCTAGCCCCTCGTACTTCTCTTAAGGATAATGTAAAATTCAAATCCCCTCTAACAAGAACCATTAGATCGTTTAGTGCTCTTGTGTATGTCAAGTTTTGCCAATAAGGGATTATGTAGGAATAAGGCCCATAAACATTAAGAATATTTATGGGTATTCCAAGATATTTTATCTCCAACTTTACTGAAATAGAATAATTGAATGGTGTCGAAGAGAGAGCCTTACAAGATGGATTCCATCCCGATAGTAAGTCTCTTGATTGACGAACTACATCAATAGAACAAAATGACTATCTTTTAATCCAGGGTTAGAAAATGTCTCTCAGTCTAGAGCCTTCACACTTAGTTTCTTGAATTGAAATTACATCTAGATTATGGCTCTATATAAGCCTTTTGAGGGCTAGTTTCTTGCGGATGCCCCCAACCCCTCTTGCATTGAAAGATAACACAATCACAGGGAAGGCCTCTTAAGGGATTTCCCTGCTCCAAGGGCCCTTATGATGGTGGACTGCTTGCCTTTCCTAATATCCTGGAATTTTTTTTGTTGAGCTCTCAAAAGATGCAACTTCCTTGTCACAGGATTGAGTTGAATAGGGTCTAGGAAAAGACTACCTAGTGATGAGGAACCATCCTTATGCTTCTCATGAGGCCTTAGGGAATACCCTATTTTTTTGGGGAAGGTTTCCCGATTCCTTTAAGAAGAAGGACTAGACACTTCCTTCAGATAACCTAAACATTTCTCAGAGCAACACTCACCGACATGCCTTCCTTGTGAAGGTGAAACTGGACAAGGGGAAATGAGACTGCTACTGGGAAGGGACGAGACATGGTATCCGAATAAAGGCCTAGGAGAATCTAGACCTTTTTCGCTTTCAACCTGTATAGAATTATAAGGGGAAAGATCCTCAAATAAGGGGGGATAGGGAGCAACATACCAAGATCATAGACTGCTGGACCCATTTCAATCCCCTTCCTATTCTCTAGTGAATTATTTGTGGCTTCTAGGAAACGTCAAGCACCTCCATTCTCCTGCAATGACAAAGAATGGTTACCATTCTTCTGCTCTTCCTCTGGATTTTTTAGCCAAATTTTCCTGAACTTCCCAACGCTTGGCATAGCTTATTTACATTGTGCTTGTAGGTGGCCCACCTCATGACAGGGGAAGCAACATAATGACACCCTCCAATAATTTATTTTTTGTATCCATTTAAACTCACGAAACACTAGTTTCATATCACCTACCAATCCATCTCTGAGATCCACCTCGATTTGAACCTAAAACCATCACTTATCCATATTTGTTTCCCAATTTGGATTCAAACCTACAAATTTTCCCAACTTTTTCCTATATCTTTGGGGAATGCTCTATTCCATAAAACCAAAGGAAGTCTTGACAGAATGGCCTAGAACTACAAGACCGTCACCTGAGCCCTGACGGGATAAAATTCTACTATCCAATTATGGAATACCAAACCTGATGGTCCCCAACTCTATTTTTGACCTAGAATATGGACACAGTCTTCCTCTGTCTAAAAAATAATTATCAACCATCATTGCACCAGGATATGGATGACATGCATATACCCTAACATAGGTGTCAAGTGAAATTCTATCCATCGGGTCAAAGATCCAAGACGAACCACCTTGTCGCTGAATCTACAAACCAATGCCTTACCTAAGAAGGATGAAATATCATCAAGTTTGAAATATTTTCCTACCACCATGTTGAATTTCTCTTTCCAATCTCTAATTCATTTCTTTGAACTGCTCAAACCAGAACCTTTGTTTAGACGTGCGATCGCACCTTCCAACACTTGCTTCTTGTCGAAATTTGGATGAGAAACCAGAGAGATGGGAGAATTAATTGAGGGAACAGGAAGATCCGAAGGGAGAGTAAGTGTTTCCTTAAATGAATCTGTACCAACCTTCCTTCCTACTGCCTTTTCAAAACTGAGGGTCACAGGATCTGATCCCACCTCTTCCGCGGGGCCATCAGATCTAGTCGACGACTCCAGAAAATCCCGAGGCATATATGGGAAATGACCTCGATAGTAATCTTCTTGTGGATGAAACACCTGGCCTTGACAAGGGCTATCCCTGTATTCCAATTTATCAGTCTCCATACCACCCAAGCTGACAACCGTATGCCTGAAATCGTCACCGAAAAGTGGAAAAACAAAGCATAAACCTTCTCCGTAGCGTGAAATATCATCCTCGGTTAGAATCAAATCTTCGCATGATATCACTGGGCCATAGAACAATAAATTATGAATCATGTGAGACTACATCCCTGAGCCCAAAACCACATAGCTGCTCTCCATCGCCCTAGCACATGATTTTATTAGTTACATTAGAGAATACATAAATATTGAAACTTTGTGTCATGAAACAATTGAATTTATTGTGCTTCAGTAAGAAAAGTGTTTCTTGTGCAAGGATATTAACTTATTTCACTTTTTTCATCGAGGTTGGCTTGGGATATTTTTACTTAATGGACTTGATATTTAAACAATACCCTTGATCTAACCTTGGAGATTTTTATTCTTCTTTCATTTTGTATGTCATCTCATGGTCATGCTTTGCTGTGGTGAGGTTATGAAGCACATTCTTCTTTAAAAGTTACTTCTAATGAAGGAGAAAAACGTATTGGAACCTTTTCCCTATATACTCTAAAATGCAAGGCTTATCTGTTAATAAATAAAACACAGTTCGAGAACTCGATGAAAAGGTCCTTAAGCCACATTCAGCAATATTTCATCCAATGATATCAATATATAGTACAAGGACATGACCACCTTGTAAACTGAAGAGTGCCAACACATTGACAACTCATCTATAGACAAGGATGACAACTCATAAAGGTGATCTCAAGCTTTTTGATTGTCTAGGGACTCACAATCTAACATTCCCCCCACAATCAAAAGTTTGAATAATTATACCGGTGAGGCAACATAAACTAGTGCGTAAACTTACACCCTATTCAACCTTCAATCTTGAACTTCTAAGCTGATATTCGATGAAGGTATTCCTGAAAAACCACAAAATCTAGATGCTAAATGGTTCATCTAAAATGAACTTTTCAAGAGAGTAGAAATTTTGGAAGTGAACAACTTCCATGTCTGAACATTCCTCAGTTACTTGACAATTTGACTATTTTCCAAGTAATTTGGATAGAATAAATTGGCGTCTTCAGCGAATTGGCGAGTTAATAAGATCACCATTTTTCTCTAAGTGAACAAATAGGATCACTAAAGTTATCTCTGAGTTTAGACACAATTAAGTGTTGAACAACATCATAATGAATAATTGAAGAGCAAAGAGAGGATTCTAGATTCCATTCTAGAGCTTCCTAGAATATGTTGATTTCATGATATGTCCTATTGAGGAGACTAGTTACCATGTTGGAATTCCCAATTTTTAATTGAATTTTGATTAATAGGACTTCAAAACTTGAAGCTTGACTATCATCATTGATACTACCCATTGTTAGGTCCAAGGAGAGAAGATTGTCGAAGGGATCCAAGCTTGAGTTTTTGGATTCCTCTTTTCTTCAATGGTTCATCATTGTATATGGTAGTTTTTGGTTGACCACTAACCATTTTTATTTAATCAATGCCGTGGTTTTGGTTGACCACTAACTGTTTTTATTTCATCAATGTACTCCCCACCTTGAGGTGTAGGAGAATACCATTTTATCATTGTACTCAATTTTCAATTTTTAGAATGGCCCCTATTCATGCCCAAAATCATCTTCTGTAACAATTGTTTGAAATCTATATAATTTTGTAGATTATTTATGAAAATATGTATTTACTTGTGTCTGAACTCGATGGTAAGACTTATACAACTTCTTAACTTGTTGATTCAATCACCAAGAACTTATCCAACCATAATGAATTGTTTTATTTTTAGCTTTCTTTTTCTTTTGACATTTATCTGAATGGTGATTTGTTTTCCCACAATGAAGACAATTATGGAGATGAAAACACTAATCATCCATGTGACCAACTCAATGAAAATGTTGGCACTTAGCATCCTGATGTTAAACTGGAATAGGTGAGGTGGAATCTCCTTGAAGGAATCTTGCATTGTAGAAATGAATTGGTTTGGAGTGGTGGGGAATATGAAAGGTAACGTTCTTATCATATCAAAGCCTTATTTTGTGTTTGTTGTTGTGAATTTCTTCCTAATGTCTGATTATAGTCTTGGAAATATTATTTTGAACTTGTTGCTTGTAAATATGTGGAAGTTGATTTAATACATGTTGTTTCACCATTCACATGTTTTCATTAGTAAACTCTTGAAATTCATGTATAACTTTTCATTTTAATCTTCATTTGTAGTTGCATTACTATGTTGATCATGTGCTGACTGTTAATTGGAATATGGAATTTGAAATTGATGGACATCAAATTTGAATAAGGGATTGTTTCGAACAAAGACTAGTTTAGAATGTTGTAGAAGTTGTTGATCCTTGAGTTGTATTTCATCATATTGGAGTTGTGACTGAGTCTGAAGAAGTGCAACTTTGGCTTGCAAAACTTGCCAACAAATTAGAACAAAATGAAGAGTTCCTTTGTGGATTGCGATTGTGTTGTTTTCAACAGTGAGTATTAGAGTGTTCAATAACTCTAATAATTCTTGAATTTGAGACATTTAAAACACTAAATGAGACCTCGTTGTGTAGGTAGGTCTTGAGACAATATTCTTAGTTAAAAACGTGTGATTGATATGAAAAAAAAGTGGGCTTCTTGCAAATCCACCCTTTGACAATAAGACCCAAGAATTTCATTTTACACCATGAAATTGGAGGATGTTGGGTTCAACTGAGAATGCACCCGACAATTATAATGCAATTCAAATTTGATGCTTAAAAAATGAACTATTTCGAGTACCAAATGTTCAATAATTTTTTTTTTTGTAAGTAAGTATGTATAAATTACCTTTCAAAAGAAAAAATTATAGTAGCATCATGAGTGTCCGAGGATTGCAAATGCTGAATTGCCCCGGAGGGAAATCAATTCAGCCAGTACCTCCATAAAAAAAACAGACCCCAATTTTAAACAATTGGAACATAATCGCCCTGTGGGGAAACTGATTCGTTCGAACTTCTAGAACATCTAGGACTAAATTATGATAGGAAAAAAGAGAATTTTCCAAAAGTAGAGTTGTCCAAGCATAAAAAAACTTAAAACATGCCATGCAACCTGACATCTGTGCATATGTCGTAGCTCATGCAACCAGTTTGTTGTGTGCCACGTTGTCCATTATTGGCACCTGGAAAGCTAAAGCCGAGACTGTTGCTGCATTGTACGCTGCTGGCATTTGGAGAGCCGAAACCAAGACCACCGTTGGTGCACTCGGTGCCTGTTCTTTGGAGTGTCGAGTGCCTTGCATAGAGGATAACATTTGTAGAATTTGTGTCCCCTTCTTGTCCAGAATTTCCAGATGGAACTGTAAGTCATCCACCTCCTTGCGGACCTTGAACATAAGGTCTTGCAGAATTGCAAGGCTGTCTTGAAACTTTGCCCAAGAGGCGCAGTTCAAACATGAGTGTGCCTAGTCCGGTGGTTTCTCCTGGTGGACGGAGGTGTCTTCCTGAGGAGATTGGACCAGTGGTGGGTGCACTGGTGGTGGTGCAGGAGCTGAATTCTCAGGTGAATTTGGTGGGATGACCAAGGCGGGTTGCGAGGAAGAGGCCAGGTCCTATAATGGTCTGGGGGAGAAAACCAGTGAATTCCCCAGGAGGTCGAACTACTCGACTCGACAAGCCCATTGTGAGGACAAAGGTGGGAGGCCACTTTGGCTCTAAGAGGAATGGCCAGATGAGGAGGGTGAAGAAAGCAGAGAGTTGTGCGAAGGTGCTGGGGCAGGCTGAGGCCGAATGGCCATGTGGGGTCTATTTTGGTACCAGGCTGAGCCCCGCTTGGATTTCCCCCACAGTTGAGGCATGGCCGAAGCAAAAAGAAGGTATGAAGGCATTGAGAGCTAGCTAACGTAATAGGTAAGAACTAGGGAGGAGTGCAGACTGAGTGGTGGCTCTGTTGGGAAGAGGAAGAACTGATGGACCAACCTAGAAGCACCATGGTATGATTAGTGTTGGAGACAGAAGACGCAGACGTGCAAAGGTGACCACCATAAATGAGTCTCCATTGATCGAACAAGAAGACAGAGAGGAGCATGCTTGAAGAGTTAATGACGCTCTGGTTGGAGTGAGGCCTGCACAACTTCATGGTGTGGGAGGAGGGGAGGTGCATGCGCCAGTCACATGGCTGGTACTGCACTGGCAGGCGCCGTCCCCTCCACTTGAACACCTGTACTCTACTAACACCCCATTCGAGGGCCAAATGTTCAGCATTAGAATTAATGCTGATGTAGATTTGTCATTGAACATTGACATGATTAACAACTTGAATGCTCGAATATGCTTTGTAGGTGCTTGATGACATGTGCTTCATTGACATTAATTGTAGGTGTTGACGTGATTAACAAATTGAATGCTTGAATATGCTTTGTAGGTGCTTGATGACATGTGATTCATTGACATTAATCGTATGTGCTTGAATTTCATTAATTTGTCTTCGATTATAGGGGTTTAATTGATCCTTATATCTTGTTCTTGTAAGATGAAACAATGTATAGGAAAGAAGAACACCATGAGTCCAATAACACTCAAGCACTCAAAATTTAGTTGATCCCCCTATTCAAATTTTGGGTCGATCTAAAACACAACCACCACAAAACAATGATCTTTTTATTACACTGGATACATGAATTAGCTCTTTAGGCACTTAAGAGAATAACAAGTAACTTTCTTTTCAGTGAGAATTCAAACCTTCTCTTTAAATCTCATTACATAATGAAGATATATTTATTTGTGAGAAGGCCTTTCCTCATAAACAAAACATAGGTTTAAAAACCATTTTACAATGTTTGAAAACTAAGCCTTCAACTGATATTTCTTACAACGATATGATAATAGTTACATTACCACATTGAATACACCCATTATTAAATTACATACAAATATGCATATCTAGCACCAAATGTTTTCCATCGTTAACCCAAAAAAAGACTCATTACACAATGCATTAGTCATCATTGTTGACAATCCAGTCATTGCATTATTGTAATACTCTACTCACCTCATCCTTTCTTTATAGCTAGGTGAAGAGATGCGTTCATGTCTAGCGCCAAATGTTTTCAATCCGTCACCCAAAAAAACAAAAAGCTCATTACACAATGCATTAGTCATCATTGCCATCATTGTTGACAATCCAGTCATTGCATTATTGTAATACTCCACTCACCAGTCATTGCATTATTGTAATACTCCACTCACCTCATCCTTTCTTTATAGCTAGGTGTAGAGATCAACTTATATATATACACACACAGTATGGTGTAACTAAACACAACTATTGCATCGGCCAGTTTCCAAAGTAGAACTTCATCGAATGAAAACATTCAAAACAAAGCATTGATCTCAGTAATGGATCCGTTGTAGAAATTGCAAGCTTTAACGCTGCGTAGGTTGATGTGGAAGTCTCCTTCGATCTCCCAAGACTCGAAATCACAGAGTTTGGGGACTAGATTCATAGCCTAACCTGTGCATGATTTCTTGCTAAGAAGCAGTTTCAGATCTCAGATCTCCTTTATATCATCTGCCCTCTCCTCCAGAATCATGGGAACAGGCCGTTAATAACAAATTTGAAGTGGATTGGAATACTGTTATTGGTTTTCTGCCAATTGGATGCCAATGCGCTGATTAGATCTATGGGAAAACAAATATGCAGATCGATGGTAGCAAAGAGTGCTTGTTGTGGCACTAATTCATGACGTTGACGACATGGTTTTGTGAGCTGTTCCTTTCTTGAACAATTCTCTCAATAATGTGGGATGCAAAATCACTTACAGATTGGCCATTCGAGTGAATGATTAGATCGATGCTAAACTACAGATCAGATCGATCATGAGAAAACTAGGATGCTGATTGTTCAGAGGAAGATTGGTGGAGATCAGCCTTGACTACTGTGATTGCTGGTTGATGAGGCCACTATCCAAGAATAATTAACACGAGGAATAAGAGGCTTTCCATCATTGCTTCAAACATAAAACATAAAGTCAGTGTTAAATGCCATTCAAGATATAAACATTGTTAAAAGCTCTTTCATAACTAATTTTAAAAGAAAAATATGGAGCCATATGGAAAGAGGACCTCATATGTTAATTTTGTGAACTTAAGATTAGAATAATGTTATTATTATTAAAATGTGAATAAGAGAAAGTTGAATTATTACAAAAAATTTTTATTAGGGCCATGTAAGAACACAATTATTTTTCCTTTTACAAGAAAGACAAATAATTTTGTAAAGATAAAAGCAATTAAAAAAAAATGAGTATACATTTTCAATTAATCATCCACATTTGTAAGAATAATCAAAACTCTTTTTTAGAAGAACCTAAATTTCCATGGGTTGAACTAGAATGCTTTGATATCATAGTGTAACTACAATCACTCTAGAAACATTCTTGAGTAATGTTAGCTTTGAAACTATTCATTCTTATTCATAGAAATACCTTAAACTTAGACCAAGGGGTTAGCCCAATAGATTGAAGCCAATGTTGTTGGGCATTTGGTTAGTTTTGTTCCTGCTTTGACCTAGTTTGAACTCATTGGATGAGACACACTAATCTTACTAGGAATGCGGGAAACATCCCTTAGATTTTCCCAAAGTTTTCTTTGGAAGAAAAAAGGAATACCAAAAAATCTTAGAGAGACTACCCAACCCTTTACAATTTAAAGATAAACAAATCATGATGCACCCCCGATGGGGTAGTATTATCCCTAAGATCCCTCATAATAGAACATTTCTTCCCTAATAGTACTTCAAACATAGCCTTCTCTTGTGCTATGCTTAGGTTGGACCTCCTACCCTTTCTTACCCCCTTATTTTCTTTCCCTTCAATAACCCCTAATCCCCCTTCTACACCTCCCTCGAGATCACTTAGTGTCTGTTTCCTTGATCTAAGATTTTACCAACTACTATCCAGAATTGAGGCTTTTATCATTTGATTCGAGCACCCATCAAGATCACTACATGATAATGAGTCCCTATGAGGGGAGGATACAAGGTTAAAGTCTTAGATAGTGGCCCCTAAAAACCCACCCTCAATAGACTAACTACAACCCACCAAGTCCTCCAGAGATCAAGAATAAATTCCCCCCTTATCTTTCGAGAAATCAACTAAGTCTACCCTCCTAGGATAAATCGAAGTAAAATGAAAATTCAAATGGGCTAAATCCTCCAACGACATACCTAATTTGATTCAACTTGAATCCTTGATATGAAAAGTATCCATAACTGGTCTTTGGATCCCCCAATACTAAGGAGAATACACAGAGGTAGTCACAATCTTAGTTTTCTCAACTCCCACCTCTTTAATTTCTACTTTCAAACATTCTCCCTCCAGCTCACTACCAATCCCCATACCCTCTACATCTTACTGGCTAGCCACAGTCTTCAATTCCTCTTCCCTACCATTGGAGTTAACTTCCTTACCAACCAAGATTTTCTAGATCCATACTTTTTTCTAGAAAATCCTCTCACAGTGAACATCCACATGACCATACATATAACACTTGATAGATTTGAATGGGACCCCTAGATAGTCTAAAGGTTGAGAAAATGAATGATCTTGTTTTTTTAGAGTCATCTTTGATGTGATCCCTTCTATGAGTTCGATGCCAACAAGTATATGAGCTACCAACATGTTCCCTAAGTTCAAAAAGGACATATCCACTTCAATGAAATTCCCTATTTATTTGAAGACTTCAAATGTCCATAAATTCAAAGGAAGACCTAGAAATTTAACCCATACAGGGGCTATGTTTGTCCTCTTCGATTGAGAATTAAAAAAAAGGGGTCCACCTCTTGAGAACTAGAGGAACTGAATTCCATCTCTAGTAATGCCTTCAAGTATTTTGGGAGTTCTCCTGAGTTTTAAATAAGAAACCTAACCAATCTATGGAGAGTGATTTTTTTAGAATATAGCCTATTCGGGGAGACACAAATTCTCGCAACCAAACCTTTAATGCAAATTCACCCACCTTTCTTCCAGAGAACCTACCCACTAGGGATTTCAATGCCAAGCCCACTACTTCATGCATTTTTATATCATCCCCCAAAAGCAACTTGATTGGAGAGGATCATTATTTCACACACTTCTTCCTCTTTATGTGGCTCACAACCTTTTCCCACCTTCTTTATCCACTACCTCACCTTGAAGCACCTAACCCTTCACCTTTTCCTTATTTAAAGAGATTCCCTCACTTGCCAAAGGAATCCTCGCTTCAAATCTCTTAAAGCACCCATAACCTCAACTATCAAGGGCTTATGCTAAGCCATGCCTTTGGCAAACACAACGCCACTAGGAGGATGGATGCCCTTGTCAAAATTGCTAACAATAGGGTCACTCATCGAAAATAATCCTCTTAAATTATAATGAGCTGAGCCCCTTCCAATGGACTATCCCTTCTCTCCATCAAAATGTTGAAAACAATCTATTTGGAAAAATGTTAAACCAAAGCCATGCAAATCAACAAAAGAAACCTCTTTTGCCTTACCTCTAGAGCCACCCACAACCAAGATCCATCTCTATTGATTTGAGCCATTGCCAATAGGTTCAAAGCCTTGTACTCTATCAAGATGATAACCCTCCAATGACAAACCCTTGACAAAGAAACTCTTTGAGTGAGCACAACGAGCTTTGATGATTGGATATGAAATGCCATTCGACAAGGGCACCTTCTAAGTTGAATGAACCATACCATCGATGACTTTAGACCCTCTATTTTCCACATAAAATCCATCAACCTATGTACCTACTTGATAACCATCACTAGATCACTTTCCATGAAATGATAACCAACCTATGGCTACCACAAAACCCAATCCCTAAGTCACCATGTTGTTGAGAATTCAAATGATAACAAAAACCCTTATCTCCACCACGAGAAAAAGAAGTGGGACCATCATTTTCCTTAGAGAGGACCTTCTCTATAAAGGAACTCGAACTTGGATACTCAACTTCAAAAAACCTACTTCTTATCCTACAGTGACGAAGAAAGTTGGGTAAAGCAATAATTTGACTTGCAACCCAAGGATCTTTTCAATAATCCAAGACCTTTTCATAAAAATTCATAACAAACCCTCCAAGGAAAAATGGGAAATAAGGACCTATCCCCAAACTACAAAAATGCTACAATCCATTTGGTCTCTTCCTATAGAGTACACTAAGACAATACTAGATATTAATATTGATTTTAGAAAAAAAAATGTAATTCTTATACTTAAAAGTGATTAACAATTCATTTAAAAAACTAAAATTCTAAAACAATTATTTTTTTTTGAAAATGACAAAGAATTAATACTTTAAAACCTTTTCTCTTAATATTATTATTATAAATTTTCTACTTATTATGCTATCAAACTAGGGTTATATTTTTTTTCCTATTAAAAGTTGTTTGTTTTTTATTTATATGTTTATTTACAAAATTTAAAATTTTATTTTATTAGTTTAATTTTTTTGAAAAAGTAAAAATAAATTTTAATTTTAATTTTATTTTCTCATAATCAAAAGTATTAATGTAATTATACTAATTTTAAATTTTTAAAAATGAAAATATAATTTTAATTTGTAAAATTCTTTTATTTTTTTATTTTTAATTAGTTGAAAATATAGATATGATTTTTTAATGTACTTTTAACCCTTACTGTCATATTAAAAAAATCAAATAAAAATATAAAAACTATAAGAAAATCTTAAAACGCCATCTTCCTTTTCACATTAAATTGGGAAATTAAATCACTTCCTCTCCTGATGTATGGACAAGCGTATGTACAATAAGGAGCATGGAGGTTAGTGAGTAATTTGAAGTTTTCCTTTAGTGTTTGAGTATGTTTGTTATTCTTCCTACTAAAGTTTGATAAGTTTGATTTCTTTAATGTGTGTATGTTGATTAGTTATGATATAGTTAGAAGGAGTTTAATTTTTTTAATGTGTATATGTTGATTAGTAGTGATATAGTTAGAAGGGTAGATGATTTTAGATAGAAATCTACTCATAACTTTAAAAAACTTAAATTCTTTTTGAGTCACAAGTTATTGATATATCTAATTTATGATCTTTTCGGAATTTAGAGTACCACCTTACCTTACTCATAATTTTTCAAAGCCTTCTTGACAAATACGCACGCCCCATTATGAATCTATGCTTGCGCTCTGCCCCTCTTACCTAATTTTGGACAAAACTCATACTAAAAAGTGAAAAAAAAGAATAAAAACTTAAAAATTTTAAATCACTAAAATAACAATCAAACATATTATATATATATATATATATATATATATATATATATTAATGCTAAGCTTTCTCCTATAAAATTAGACAATGACCAACTATATAAATACAGTCAAATTAACATATCAAGAAAGAGGAAATTCCCATCACGATTTCAATACAAATGACTATCTCACACCCTCATAGCGAGCTACTGCAAATATATATTGCTACAAGTCTCACACAAAACTCAAAAATCACAGCAAGCCATGGAAAATTTATATTGCTACAAACCCTCCATGAACATCTCACCAAGCCAGAGATTCAACTTATTTTCCATGTATTTCATTTCATATTTGGAATATAAAGAAAATAAATAAATGAACAAGGATGAATAGACAATGTTATTCTAGCAAGGTATGATCTAAAAGTTCTTTTTCGTGGTTAATAGCCAGTCTTCCTGGGATGTAAAGGTAAGTGCACGAAGTTCGTGGTTGAAAAAGTGGAAAGCCATGTAGCAGGAATGCGCACATGCATGAACGCGTGCATGTTCCTATGAACACACACACATTCCTAAACCTTTAGGTTTGGAGGTGACCGAACTGCCATGAGGCTTTCTACATAGGTTTAGTGGCCAGCAAGAACGCGTGCACGTTCCTACTGATAGAGTTTTTAAAGAGTTCATGAGTGTGATTTATGGTTATTGTGCACAAGCCATGCTCGCTTTTCTACTCTCATTGAGTGAATAAAGGAGCTAGAGATGAGCTAGGGAGAAAGGATCTTGCACAATGCCACAATGTCGAGGTATGTTTGATTTATCTTATTTTTAACTCAATTTAGTCATTTCCAATTCAGTATTTTGCTTCCAAGAATCTAATTTTTTTTTTGTTTGTAATTTTGTATTTTAATTAAAAAACCAACCTAATTTACATGCCATGACTTTTAAATTTCAGCATATATAATAAAATGGAACCCTTAGACAATGAAAACACCTCAAAGAAAACCAAGAAGATAAAAACCCCAACCCACCACAACCACCCAATGTAAACAGTCAAATTGATGAGCGGTTGTCTATATTAAGAACCCTTGAGGAACAATTAAGGGACACTAGAGAGCCTAGAAAATTCTCCTTGGCCAATTCTTTGGACATCATTGTGAAGTCCATTGCAAGTGCCCAAGGGAAATTGTCATCTATTTCTTATTATAAGGCAAGAATGTATGAGTACTACAACACTGGTTTGGACAGAAACCAAGTCAAAGACCTGGGCAGTTCAAAACCACAATTATTGTCTATTTTTAGGGATCCTAGAACTGAATAAGAACTACCATTGAACAAGAAATGCATCTCCATTGACTAGTGCATCCATCCCCATATTAGTCGAAATTGGATGGATAGGTGGTATATGGTTTTTGATAAACCTCCATGCAATAACAAGAAGATGCCCTTATATTTTTTGAGAAAATTATGGGTTGAGTTAATTTTGGGTAAGCATGTGAACTACTTTGACATTCGATACTTCCAGGTGGTGGGTCTAGGGTCCGCATAGGACCGAGATAATTCCATGCATGACCTCGTGTTAGGTCCTCGTCCCCCTAGGCAAAGGCCTGACCCCCGTACCCATCATCCTCCTATTGCAGAGAGCTTGCGACAGGTAAAGCTAGCCATTTCATCATTGACTCATAGCCTAGTGCAACACAGTAGCTTTGTTGCACTATCTGGGTAGGAGGTGCCAACCAATGACATTGATAGAGAGGTTGGGGGTTCAACATGCACGGAAAATTGCAATGAGGAGAGGGCACATGGACATAGTAGCAGTTCATGTGAACCTCACATGAGCTCAAGTTGCAAACATACATGTTATGGGCCTATAGAGTCCATTGGACAACATAGCTTCATTGAGGAGGTAAGCATAGTAACTCTCTTTATGTTCTTCATCATTATGTGTATCTATATTTATTTTGTATTATGTGTATTTATATCGATATTTTATTTATGTTTTTTTGCAGTTGTTGCATCCTAGTAGTAGACCCTCTACGTCGATGGATTTATCAATGTCTAGCCCCACCATTGATGCGACAGTAGAGGCAACTTGTTCATTGGGTGCACCCCACACGCAGACATGTGTTACATATGATAAATTCACCATAGTCATTTATTTATTTTATGACACCCTCAGATTTTTAATGTTCTCATGTTTCTATAGGATTTGAGACTAGGTGATGTCGAGGAATGCCCATCTAGGATGGACAAGTCACCCACATCACAGGTATCATGTGTAGAGTTAAATATCGTATAATTTTCAAATTGTTTGTGTTTATGTTTTTGAATTTTATTAGTCGGTACTAATAGTTAAATTTTATTAATTTGTATGTAGGATGTGGGTATATTTTATAGCTATAGTACTATTGCACTCCCTGAGCACCTGGGCCTTGCTTCTAGGTTGCCTTTCTCTAGGCCTAGGGAGTTGCAGTTACTTGTAAAACATGTGGGAGTCCATCGTTTCCCACCATCAACATTTACATCGACCCTATCGATCGAGATTGCCACAATAGAGGTTGTCTCGGAGTAGATTGTACAACCTTGTGCTCCATCTTCTAGTGAATCTCCATCGAGGCCTGATATATTCACAGTGAGATAATGCATTGATGACAATTTTTTATGTTTTAAGAATTTGATGTTACTCATATTTGTTTAATTTTCTTGACTTGATCCTTGTAACTGATGCAGGGTGGCATTGCATAAAGATTGGGGTCATGGAGGAGGGTGATTGTCAGTATCATATGTAGTGTTGTCTTAGGTTAAATTACAAAGTATCATTTTGTATGTTTATTAATTCAACGAGGAAAAAAAAATATAACAATGTTTATTCTTTGTGCAATCTCTAGAGCATCGAAGCACGTCTAGGCCTAGAACCTCTCAATGTGCTTCCTTGAGAAAGAGAAGGAAGATTGATTTCCAGGATGCTCTTGAGGGTGGGTACGAGTTGCCATTTTGAAAAAAATGAACAATTTAGACGATGCTATATATATATATATATATATATATATATATATATATATATATATCATGACACATTTTTTTATGAATCTCATTGTTTCTACATTTTATGTTGATGAATATATGAATTTCAAAGTGTTTGAATTCCAAAGTGTATGAATTTTATGTGTATCAATCCCTTGATTTTTTTCTAAAGTGATTATAAATACTTGCATTACACATTAAGGAATATATTATGGTGGAAAATATTGCTAAGTGCTCAATTCATAAGCAATTAATGGTTCTCAAGAAGCATTGCTTGCCAATCAACCATGTATCTCTACATCATCGATAAATCATTCCTTTTGAATTATTTGCATGAATGTAGTGGATATCCATATTATAAATCACAACTAACAATTCATGGACTACCTTTTTAGTTATCTCCATCTAAACGCAATGACAATCCACACTCAAATACTGGTCACTTGAAAATATTGTGACCTAAAAAATGGCATATTACAATAATTTATGATAGAAATTAATTTTCTCATTTATCTTCTACATAATTGTAAATCACTTAACAATCTCAACTCAATGTTATGTCAAATCAACCTCCATAACTAGTACTATAATTACTCAATTACGAAGATGACATAAGCTACAATTAAATTATGCAAGTACACAACATTTGGACAACCCAAACACATCATATATATTTAGAATATGAAGTACTTGCACCTACCAATATCTTATTAGGGGTTGTTAGAAGTTGGGCTCTTCAAACCCTAGCGATGGAAACCATAAGATAACATTATCCAATAGCTAACTCCATTAGAGATCATCAACAAGGTAGCATACACAATGGTAAGTCCTTTTTGGAACCTACATTTGTATCCCACACTTGTACAAGATCAACTCCCTCTATCTTCTCGATAACAAGCACATTAGTTAGCACTAGGGTTTTAAAATTCCACAAAACCCTAACTTCTTCTCTTACCAGAGCTACATGATAAAAGTATTTCTTTTCTCATGTAGGTATAAGTCCTAGTATTCCTTGTCTCCTTAGGAAAAAACCTTGACCTTAGTCTTCCCTTGACATTCCTTTGAGAAGCCTAGTTGTTAGTTATTTAGTTGATTCAATCCACAATTTGACCATTTTCTCGGTCACACACATTATTCCCCTCTTTCTATGCATGACATATATAAAATCATTTGATTTATGTGTAACCCTTCATAAATGCCAAAAAGATGAATCAATGACTCATTGATGCACTCATGTTTGTTTAGCTTGTGTAGTGGGTATATGTAAATTTTGTTAAACCCATCAATTATTAACATTTATTCAGTCTTCCATGATGTCCAATAAACTTATTGATTTTTATCAATAGAACATGAGAGAGTTCACATGGAAACTAGATTTTAGAATGAGTATCTTTTTCCACCTACAAATAAAGTTTTTGAGTTTACATTTCATGACACACCATAGAAAGTAATGCTATTCTACCAAAATTCCTCCAGGAAGACTTGAAACCATTATTCTTTTCCCTTCACCATATATGAGAGTTTATTGCACACTCCCACCTAATTTTTTGGTTAGAGCACACAAGGAGACAAAGGACCCTCCAAATCCCAATCCTACAAACCTGTTGATGCCATGCCATTTCCATGCCATTTCCATTGCCATTTACATGCCATTTTCATGCCTTGCCATGTCATTCCATGGCATTCCTTTTCCATGCTATTGATTTTTCCACGTCAGTTGTAATGTCCCCACTTTGGGACATCATTACATTATAGGGGGTTATGATGACCAAAGTAGCCAGATGGAGGTTATAGTGAGTACAAGGACTATTGAGAGGCATTTTGGGGTTCGACTTGCATCGCTCATCCCATTTCATCATTATGATCCATTTTGCATAGGTTGGCTTTGGTTCCGTTTCATTTCGACGATTTCCATGATTTGAGTATTTTGAGCTATAAGTTAATTAAATTCACTAAAGAGGTCATTTTGGGCACATTACTTGGAGGAACGTCTCAGTGTAATAACTTGTTGGAATTGAGAGGAGAAACACTACAGGATGGGATGGTGAGAAGTGACTTTCAGTGGTCAGGGAAGCCACAAGGAGAGATAAGGTGCTTTTTAGAGGTAAAAAGGTTAATTAATTAATTAAATTGATTTAATTAATTAATTAAATATTAATAAAATGAAAGTCACTTTGGAGGGACAAGGTGAACATGAAGTATAAAGAAAATGCAAGGGCCTCTATTCATTCATTCATGTATGTTTATCTTTAATATTTGACTTCTAGCTAGAGAGCCCATACCTTGGGGGTTTTGAGGGTTTTGACTTAACAAACCCTAGAGGATGATTCGGTGGTGAAATATTCCACCTAGCTTGTCTCAAGATTGGTCTCAGATATGCAATACTCTCCCACACCATTCTAGTTTGGATCTACATCAGTGTAGGAGGGTTCTACACCAGCTGCAGGCACAGGAAGAGAAGGAGGGCGCACCATTGGGAGTTTCCAGCAAGGGGGGCACAACATTTAGTGAAGGAAGGTTCATTGTAGGAGTTTGAGAGGGCTCTTGGAGATTTGAACATTTGGGTTTTACTTGCAGTGTCTTAGCCATGACTTCTAGTGCCTCTTGAGAGAGTTTTATGGTTCAGGTTATTTCCTAGAGCATTGGGACGAATTGGAGAGGAGGAGGGAAATTTTGAGATTCAAATCTATTCAGTTTGGAGGGGTTATACTTCAGATCTGATCTTGAGACTTCACCCAGTGACTTGTAGTGTCCCGATCTACCTTTATAGCGAGTTTCAGGGCATTTGGAGGCCTCCTTCATTAGGGCCGAAATTGTAGGGTTTGGAAGTTTTCAGGAGGGCACAACTTCATTGAATGATTCAACATTTGGAGGAGCTTTCCTTGGTATTTGGGTTTGAGGTTTTAGGAGGGGACTCTACACCTACTGATCTACAATTTGTCAGTTTAATTGGACTCATTTGGGGGCTTCTTCAGCTGGGCTGAATTATTGAGGGTTTCAGTCATCTACTAGAGCGTGGCTTTTCCTGTTGGGGGGTTTGGTGTTGCATACGACCTAGATCTCTACTTGTATTAAGTCTTCATCATGTATCCAACCTTTGGAGGCTTATAGTATCTTTATGGATCATTTTGTAGCATCTTCTATTGTCTTTATTGGATCCATCTGTTGAGCATTCCAGATCGACCTCTTTATTGTAGTAGGTTCTTCTATTTATGAATAAAATCAGATCTGAGGTGTTTTGGCTTGTCTGTCATATTGTTGATCTTGCATATGGTTGAGGTATGTTCCATTACTATATCTTCTTGTTTATTTCTGCAACACACATTAAATTCATCAACATAAACCCTAAGGCCAAAATCAAGAGGTCAACCTGCAAGTAAACACATACAAACAAGTAAATCATCAAAGTGTTTGACAAAATGCCACAACCAGTAAAAGTTTGAAAGACACCCAAAAAGTGATGTTCCTGGCATATTGGCTTGGGAACATTACACCATTTCCATGCCTTTCCATGCCATGCCATGCTAATCCATTCCATGCCATGCCATGCCATTTCCATGCAATACCATTGCCATGCATTGCCATTGCCATGCATTGCCATTCCATGCCATTTCCATGCCATTTCCAAGCCATGTGTTTCCAATCCATGCCATGGCATTCCATTGTCATTTCCATGCCATGTCATTTCCATTACCATGCATACATGCCATTTCCATGCCATTGTCATGTAGCTTCCCATGTCTTGTCATTTAATTTCCCATTTTAACGTATATACAAAATAAATATAACGTTCCATAAAATTTTGCAAGGAAAAAGTCAAATCAAAATGTGGATTGCAATGAAGCAAGAAAAACAAAAAAAGAAACATTGCCATGCCTCAAAATTAAAGCCTAGGAATACACCTTGACACATTTTATTACATTTATGTCAGAATTTTCAGTCCTTTAGGGATGCCATGTCTTGAATATTGTAGGGCTTTCCTGTGTCATCTTGCATTTCAGCATGCATTTGGTATCTAAACCCTAGTTTAAGCTTTCATTTTTAGCCCCCTTTCATTTAATGATTACTTGTTTTAAGAGTTGTTATATTTGTCCTTGTATTAACTTGCCTTGGCTTGCCTTTCCATGCCTTGGCTTTTCCTTCCCTTCCCTTTCCATGCCATTCCTTTCCATTCCTTGCCATGCCATGCCATGCCTTTCCATGCCATGCCATGCCTTGTCTTGCCTTACCATGCCATGCCATGCCATGCCATGCATGAATTTCCATACCTTGCCTTAACATACCATGCTTTTCCTTGCCTTGCCATGGTATGGTATGATATGGTGTGCCTTTCCATGCCATGACTTGCGTTTCCTTTCCATGATATGGTATGGTATGGTACGATATGCCTTTCCATGCTATGCCGTGCCTTGCCATGGTATGGTATGGTATGCATTGCCTTGCCTTGCCATGGTATGGTATGCCTTTCCTTTCCTTTCCATGATATGGTATGGTATGCCTTGCCTTGCCTTGCCATGGTATGGTATGGTATCATGTGCCTTTCCTTGCCATTTCCATGCCTCACAATTAAACCCTAGGAATACATCTTGACACCTTTTATTATATTTCTGTCATAATTTTCATCCCTTTAGGGATATAATGTCTTGAATATTGTATGGATGTCATGTGTCATATTGCATTTCAGCGTGAGTTTGTTATCTAAACCCCAATTTAAGCTTGCATTTGTAGCCCCATTTCATTTAATGACTACTTGTTTTAAGGGCTATTATATTTGTCCTTGTATTACCTTGCCTTGCCTTGCTTTGTCATGCCATGCCATGCCATGCCTTGCCTTTGCATGACATGCCATGCCTTGCCTTTGCATGACATGCCATGCCATGCCTTGCATTACCTTTCCTTTCCATGCCATTCATTTCCTTGCATTGCATTGCCTTGGCTTTCCACGCCATGCCATGCCTTGCCTTGCCTTTCCATGCCATGCCATGCAATTCCTTGCCTTGATTTTCCTTGCATGACTTGAAACACCTTGCCTCGTCACACCATGCCTTGCCTTTCCTTGCCATGGTATGGTATGGTATGGTATGCCTTGCCATGCCATGCAATTCCTTTCTTTGCATGACTTTCCTTTCTTTGCCTTGCATGACTTGCCACACCTTGCCTTGCCATGGTATGGTATGGTATGGTATGGCTTTCCTTTCTTTGCCTTGCATGACTTATCATTCATTTTAAACTGCATCAACAACAGTTTTTGTTTTCTCTTCTTACATCTGAGTCTTCAATTTCTTCCAAAGCACTGATTAATTCACCTTCCATATCAACCACAGCTTCTTCATCATCCATTTCACCTCTTGTGTGTTCATCATCAAGATCTCCCATAGCCATAAGCATAAAATCATTCACTTTGTCTTCACATGATGAATCACTATCTATGTTATTTGCACACAAACTTTTCTTCTTACTATATTTCTTGAATTTGTACTCCTTTTCATCATTAGAGTTCTGGTCCTTTTTTTGATGGGCACACTTAGATGCAAAATGACCTATCTTGCCACAGTTAAAACATTTGAAGGGAATCTTGCCTTGATATTTTCCTGATCCTTTCTTTAACCTTCTCACAAATTTTGCCTCAATATCATCTAAATCTGAATCAGTATTCTTGTCTTCTTTAAAAGATGTTTCTCTAGTAATGGATTTATCTTTGTTGATTCTCATTTCATATGCAGTTAAAGTTCCTAGGAGTTGATCAATGGACAGAGTTTTAAGATCATTTAGTTCTTCTATTGCAAAGACTTTTGGATTAAATTTATCAAGCAAAGATCTTAAGATCTTCTGAACTAAATTTGATTCTTGAAACTTCTCACCAAGAACCTTCATGGCATTCACAAGTTCTTCAACTCTTAAAAAATACTTGCTAACTGTTTCATCTTCATTCATCTTTAGTTGTTCGAATTTCAACCTAAATGTTTGAAGTTTGGCATCTTTTACTTTCTCATTTCATTCATAGTTGCTAATAAGTTTATCCCACATTTCTTTGGCAGTTTGAAGATGCATAACCTTTACAAACTCGGCTTCTACAAGTCCATTCAAGATAGCATTCATTCCCTTAGCATTAAAGCTAAATTCTAACTTATCATCCTTGGAAGCCAACACAACAGGCTTTGTATATCCAGTCTCTACTACATCACAAACATCAACACCTAAGGCCATTAGGTATGTTCTCATTCTAACCTTCCAAAAGGAAAAATTTGTTCCATCAAACAAAGGAGGCTTACTGGCTAAAGTCCCTTCATGACTTGTCATGTTTAAGCTTATAGATCTACCTTTAAATAAAAGGAACCCGCTCTGATACCAATTGTTGAAATTACTAAGACAACTGAGAGGCGGGGGTGAATAAGTTGTTACTGTGCTTAAACAATATTAAGTCTATTAAACCATTTTTAATCTTTCATCAAGTGACCATCAATAATATACATCATATGAACACCATAAATAATGAGCATCAATCACACATAAGATATACACAGGGACAAATTTTCACGAGGAAACCCATAAAGGGAGAAAACCTCTTCTTCTTCGAAATGATAGGCAGTCTTTTATGTTCTGTACATCATCTATATTTGAGCACCAACTCAAAGTGAGGCTACTACCTCTGTTTTACAAGCTTCAACTTGTTTGAGAGAACCAACTCTCTGGTTTCTCTAGCACCCACTAGAAGGAAGCACCAACTCCCTGAGTATTCCAGCACTGACTGGATGGAAGCACCTACTTCCACTTATACAAGCACCAACTTCCATATAAAAACTCTGTGTTTTCCCAAGCACCACCCTACTTTCTAGCCACAACTAGATGGAAGCTACAACTCCCAATATTCAAGCAACAACTCAAATATTAGAGGACCATAGTCCTCCCTAGCACCACCCTACCTCCCTGGTTATGAATAAGTGATAGAAAAACAAACAATACAAGTGTCTCAATTCTTACCCCTTCTTTTCTCTTCTGCAATTATTCTCTGCTTCAAAAACTATTCTGCAATTCTTCTCTGCTTCATGCTATTCTGCTATTCTGCTCTTGCTTCTGTCTTTTCAGCAACTGTTACTCATCTCTGAGTTTTATCTCAAGCTTTGTAACCTTTAATTTTACTCTTCTTACAGTTCATCACATTTTTCTGGTTAGAACAACCAACCTTACACAGTCGCTTCATATCTCCTTTTATTCACACACGCCTCATCAGTTACATCTCGAATCTTCTTGGGAAAAAACGCCTCAGCAACTAAATCGCCAATCGATCAAGAATCATGAATAAATTTTTCTAACTGAATCGTAACTGATTAATTAAATGTGAAGTGCAACAGTATCCCTCCGATCATATTCAAATTCTCCTGCATTGTTGGATTAAATCGGCAGGGTTTCACATTTATCCCATATGCCCACTAGCTGTGACCGAGCGCTAAACAGAATTTGAATTTCGTAATCTCGCATCTCGGCATTCCTGTGATAAAGGATCTTGACACTCCAAGTCATGATTGTCGAGACTCCAAGATGGAGCTTAGCACCGCTAGCTTCTTCCCCTCACATGACCACCAACGGTGACCACAGGCTGCACCAAAAGGTGCTTCGTATTTCGTGAACTTATAAACTTCATCGAGCCTGATCAATGGTCAAGATCTCTGCTAATCCGATGGTCCAAATCTCATCGCGATCTCGCATATCACGATTCCTATGATAAAGGGTCATGATGCTCCAAGTCGCAATCATCGAGACTCCGAGATGGATCTTAACACCACTAGCTTCTTCTTCCATCTTCTGCAGATGTAACCACTGGCTATCACCACAGCCTTATTCGAAAACACATTTCGCACTTTTGCGTCTCGGGTATTTTTTCGTGCTCTGATCTATCACCACATTCCCCTCTTGGATCAATGATCCAGATCTTATCGCAATTTCGCCACTTCACGAGCCTTCTTCATGCCTGATCAATGATCCACAATCCTTGGTGATTTGACGGTCCAGATCTTTTCGTGATCTCTCATATCTTGATTCCTGTGATGAAGAGTCTCGATACTCTAATTTGTGAACGCTGAGATGGAACTTAGCAATTATCGCCTTCCCTTAAGCCTTCGACAATGTGACCTTGAGATATGACCACTCGCCAATCAAATGAGCACTTCTCTTCTTTGACGTTCCAGTAAGCGAAACGATGATCTTTCTCCATGTGTCCTATGGAACCAACGGTCCAGATAATATCATGATTTCACCACGTGTCCTTCTTGAATCAACAGTCAAGATCTTATCGCGATGTCACATATCGCGAGTTAGAACCTCTTTCCTTTGGATTTCCCGATCTGCGAAACTCTGAAATGAAACCTTTGTCGTGCTTTGACTGTTTTTCTCCTTCTGAGCTTACACTGCTGATCTTGCCATTATCGCTATGCTACTAATCATACTAATCTTCGCCATCTGATCGTGCTGATCTTTGCCATCAATGACAAACACACATACTCTGCCTCTGTCTAAAAACATGCCAACAGACCATAGGTGTGCTCATAGGTGTAGGATCTTCCATTTGAAACCTTTTCAACATTTCTTTTAGATATTTTTCCTGAGAAATAAATATTCCTTCATAGCTTTGAGTAATTTGCAGACCAAGAAAAAATGACAGTTCCCCTATAATAGACATTTCAAATTTAGACTGCATGGCAGAAGAAAACCATTGTACCAATGAATCATTATTACTTCCGAAGATGATGTCATCGACATAGACCAACACAATGAGAAAATCATTATCCTTTGTTTTGATATATAGATTGTTGTCAATTGTTCCTCTCTTGAACCCTTTGTCTTGAAGATACTTATCCAGTCTGTAGTACCAAGCACTATTGGACAC
>JASDQU010240455.1:130675-149790 GCA_032191745.1 Picea mariana | reverse complement strand
TATTGTTTTGTTCTAGTTTCAGGGTGAAACTAGGGAGATCTATTTATGTCTGCACTTACCGATTAGTCCAATAACAAACCTGAATATCTTTTGTGGATAGGACACTTATTTCACCAAGTGCACTTTCATTTTCCCAACCTGCAAAATAGCAATACGATGGTATTAATAACCTTACTAACGTCCAAACCATTAAAAGAATGAGATGATTAAAATGAGTCAAGGTGTAACTTATCTTAAATACCGATTGAATATCAAATTGTCTTTATTTTCCCTTGTGAAGTAGTCGATCCATGACTTAGGAGGAGGAGTGGTTTTTTAATCCATCTGATGGGTTCCCTCGCAAGAAAAATGGACACATCATCAATTTACATCCAAGGGAAATTTTCACTTGCGAAAGTGATAAAAACAAACAAAAAAAAATCAGGTTATGTGGATTTGTTATCCCTGAACATGTCTTTAGTTTATAAAATACAAAGAACGGATATACAAAGAAAGTATGGTCTCTAATTAAGAGAAGGATCTTATTAACACAATATTTTAACAAAGAGGTAGTGACAGTAAGCTCAAACGATACCAAATAACTAGAAAGTATTACTTCAAATAAAATTACAAAACCCTACACAGAGGACCAAAAGAACGGAAGGAATTCACTGTGGTGAATATAACCTTTAAAAAATAGAGCTACCATTGTCTCCATAATACACAGATGGAATTMTGACAGTAGTGATGTTTGCAGTAAAGAAATAATTAAAGACACAAAGGATGTGATCTGGATACATAAAGTTACAGTAAGAACTGAATTTGAATGCTAAAGGTTATTAATGCAAAACATGTTCAAACCCTCTGAATATATTGCTTTGTGCATTCAACATATGATGTTGCGAATGAATAGAAGTATAGGGTACAATATTTAATAAACAAGAATATCGTTTTGTTTCTTTTGTACAGATCTATTGAATGCAAGAAATCCTTACAGTATGCTGACATAAATTCAACTATTGCAGATGGAGTAGAAAGTAAAGAATCTTGTCGTATTAGCTTTAATATTTAAACATAAATAGATTATCTTAAGTACAAACGAATGTCTAGGTTAGAGAAAAATCAGGGAAAGGCATTGCAGAGATAATCAAAATCCCTTGATGGGACAGAGTCTCAATTCTTACTCAGACTGATTCTTTAACTAATAGACAGAGTTAAAACATGAATATAACTATACAAATAAATATTGTCTAGTCAGTAAAAAAATTATTAAGTGTCGAAGGGTTCGACCAAGTGCTAGAATGGAAAATATTAACGCCTTAACCATTCGGTAATGACCCTGACTCATGGTATTCTTATACAAGCCTCAAAGAAGATAATGATTTATTACATGGAACCTTACAAACAAAGGTCGTAGGTGTAACGACCTATGTTCAGAATTCAAACCTAAATGTGTAAACATTTCATAGGTTTTAGCTTGTAGCAACAATGATTCAGACCATGGATTGAATGGAAGGGAACCAGAAGAGTCTGGGTTTGAAGGCATATAGTCAACAGAGAAGAAAAACATAGTAACCCCATCAAACCCGATTGATAAACTTAAAGGATTTAACATAATAGACAAGTAAAATATTTTTCACAGAGGTAACCGGAATGAAATGTGTATAGAGGTGTAAATACCATTTGGTTTCAACCATAAATAAAAAGAAAAAAATATGAGGAATGTAATATAGAACCATAAAGAATGAATTTACACTTGAGGCTGCATTACAATAGAGAATGCATTGCATAGAGAAGGTATGGCACCATAAACACATTATAAATGTTTACAGAGCATTCGATTACTCACCTGTGCTTGTGGAGAATCGTTTCCAGTGCACGTTTTCCACCATTTTTATACACCAGGGCCGAGCACTACCAAGAACCTCCAGACACGAGGAAAAACACAGTGAAGAGAAAATATGTGAATGAGATCAAAGAGGTGAATACAAGAATGGAATGATACCTCAAGCCCCTGGTGAGTAGGTAAGAGCTACTGGTACACCATCCCACATGTTGCCATGTGATTTTGACTGAGTGGAGAGCCCACATTGGGCAAGTTCCTGTAGTCTAAGGACGCAGAGTACTGGATAGGTCTATTGCCATTAATGGACCTGTCATGACTTGAATGCCTATAGGATACAACGGCCTAGGCTCTGGTATGACTTGGAAACCACTTCAATACGAGTTTCAAGCCGCTTTAATGTTTTGTAGTATGTGTGAAAACACTGACCAGTGGAACAAGGTTTAGTATGTGCGTAGAGTTTGAAATATTGGATTAAAGAGTTCATTGTATGCGGGGTTATGTCTTAGTATAGTATCAGATTACTTAGTACGTTGGTAATCCCTAGCACGCATAGGCGAGGGATGTTTTCATCCTTACCTTTTAAGCTTAAAAAAATTTGTCTACTAGGGGTTTAATGGGATGGTAAGGTTTTTGTTTCATTGCATAATGGATTATAATATTATTTTTATGCTATTGCAATAGCAAGTGTTATGGGTATGTTATAACCCTAGCACATAGGTTAGGGACGTTAAAAGTTATGTCCCCAAATAATCAATGTAAGTAAAGATATGACTCTAGTATGATTAACATGGTTTCATAGTGTATAGTAAGTTAGGTTATGAGTCAATCTAATGAGAACACCTTGGTTTAAATTAGTGGATGATAATAGTGAGATATGTTTGGTTTTAAATGTTCTTCAGATTTTTAGAATGAATAATCCAGTGGAGTAAAAACTCTTATGCACAAAAAAGTGGAATAAGATCTATAAAAATCTATTTTTGCGTCATGAAATAGTTTTGGAATTGATAATAGACTTTAGTCTCCCTGACAATTTTTTTTTTTTTTTTAGTGAAATTTGGGGTAAATTACATATGGTATCAAAGTTGTTGGTTATAGCACTTGGACCTCAAGGCAACACCAAAAAAATATTTTTATAGAAGGAAAATTATCATAGCTTCCTAGAAACCCAGAACATCACAGTGAGGGAAGTTCAGCCACCCAAGTATTGGAAACAATGAGGAACATTATTTTAGAATTACAAGTGTTTAAAGATGATAATGAAAAGTTGAAGAAAGCTTAAGAAGATCAGTTGGAAATAAATGAAATGTTGTTATGCAGTATAATAAAAAAGAAGAGTCCAAAAGATAATGAGAGGGAAGAAGAGGTCATAAAAAATTCCTCAAGGAATTCTAGTCACAAATAGAAAAAGAAGACAACTCTTCTGAGGACACACACATGACAGAAAACAAGGAATCTACAGGAAGGAAAATAAAACAAGTGGACCACTTAGAAGGTGAGTTCAAAAAGATAAAACCCTCCACCTTCAATGGAGAATCAAAGACAGGTGAGGAAGCTGAAGAATGGTTGTTAGACATTAAGAAATACTTTCATATTTATAATTACTCTAGTAATATGAAGGTTAGAATGGCCATCTATAACCTAAAAAGAAAAGATAGTATCTGGTGGCAAGACCTGAAGCTAGTGAAAGGATTGAAGGAAAAATGAATGGAATGGTCATAATTCAAAAAGTATTTCAAGAAGAAGTACTTATCAGAAAGATATTACGAAAGAAATACTAAGGAATTCTACGAACCACGACTAGGAAACATGGCTATGGATGATCTGATTAATAAATTCCTAGATTTGTGAGGTTTGTGCCTTATATCAAAGAAGATAAGGTAAAAATACATTATTATTTTTAAGTTGTATACCACAATCATACAAAGACAGAATTGAATTTGATAATCCTAAGTCTTTAAATGAAGTGTTTAGGAAGGCTCAAATGTGCTATGATCAGTACAAACATAGATCTGAAATTCCCAAGGCATGGAAAGATAAGAAGCATGAGCTAGTCTGAGCTAACAATGTTTCTATACTAATTGACCCAAGAGCTAGTCTGAGTTAACAACTTTTCTATACTACTATGATTTATATTACTCCAGCTTTAGTAGAATTGAAAAAGTTAAGGAAGGTAAAACATGTTAAATCTTGGTTAGTACAACTAGCAACAGGGACCAAAATAAAGGTAACAAAATTTATTTTTGATTGTGAACTCAGTATAAATGGTCAGAGTACAAATTTAAATATGAATGTGTTACCTTTAGGGTCTTATGATATAATTATCGAGATGGAATGGTTAGAAAAAAATAAATTGATATTAGATTGTTATGAACAATCATTTGTATACAAGGATGACAATAATACATCCAGAACAATACATGGAATCATAAAACCGGTTTTTGTTAGGAAAATATCAGTAATGCAATTTGAGAAACGTATTAATAATATTTTCCAGGTATACGTTGTTCAAGTAACTAATCTCTTAGAGAAAAAAATCAAACCAAGTTTGTAAGAATTTGTAGTTCTACATGGGTTCAGAGATGTATTTGTGGAAGAAATATCGGAACTACCTCCAAGGAGAGAGATAGATTTCTCTATAGATCTACTACTTAGATATTCCACAGTGTCCAAGGCACCTTATAGAATGAGTGTACCCGAACTAAGAGAACCAAAAATTCAGTTACAAGAACTGTTAGACAAAGAGTATATCAGACGAAGTGTTTCACCTTGGGGAGCACCAGTTTTGTTTGTTAAAAAGAAATATGGAACGTTGAGACTATGTATTGATTATCGTCAACTGAATAAAATGAAGATTAAAAATAAGTACCCTTTACCTAGAATTAACGATCTCTTTGACTAGGTTGGAGGAGAAAAAATATTCTCTAAGCTAGATTTGAGGTCTGGTTATCACCAAGTCAGGATAATGGACAAATATGTAAACAAAAAAACATTTAGAACACGTTATGGACACTATGAATTTGTGTTGATTCCGTTTGGACTTACTAATGCACCAAAAACTTTTATGTGCTTGATGAATAGTATATTCAGCCAGTATCTGGATAAATTTGTGCTGATTTTTATTGATGATATTTTAGTTTATTCAAAAACTAAATAAGAACATCAAGGGCATCCGAAAATAGTATTACAGACTTTAAGAGAACAGAAGTTGTATGCTAAGTTTGATAAGTGTTATTTCTACCAAGGAAAAATATAGTATTTAAGGCTTGTAATATTAGAAGATGGTATTTCAGTAGACCCAGAAAATATTAAAGCCATTATGGAATGGCCTATTCCTAAAGATGTAGAAGACATAAGATCATTTATGGGGATTACCAGTTATTACTAGAGGTTTATCGAAGGATTTTCCATAATTGCTTATCTGATTACATCACTACAGAAAAAGGGGATAAAATTTAATTGGTCTCAAAAATTCCAAGATAGTTTTGATAAGCTAAAAGGACTGTTAACTACAACACCTATCCTAAAAGTAGCAAATCTAGATAAAGACTTTACAGTTTGTGTGGATGCGAGTAAAGAGATATTAGGCGGTTTTCTAACACGAGATGGACATGTCATATGTTATGAATCACGTAAATTGAAAGAACGTGAACAAAACTATGTGACTCACAATTTAGAATTAGCAGTTGTGATTCATGTGTTAAAAATGTGGCGGCATTATTTAATGGGAAGAAAATTTATGTTACTAACCGACAATAGTGGTGTAAAACATTTGTTCAGTCAACAGGATCTCAATGCAAGACAAGAAAAATGGTTGGCCTTTTTAAGTGAGTTTGATTTTGAAGTACGACACATCAAGGGTAAATAAAATAAAAAAAATGTAGATGCACTAAGTCACAGGACTAGTGGAATTTATGAAGTAACTATCATCAGTAATGATGAAAATTACATCAAAACAACAACAAAATTGCAAGCAAATGCAGAAAATATGAACAAAACAGATCTGAGTATAGATAAAAATGGGTTGTTAAGGTTCAAATACAGGTTATATGTACCTAACTCTATTGATTTAAAGATGACAATTCTTGATGAGCTGCAAAAAACGATGTATTATGGTCATCCAAGATACCAAAAAATAATAACAGCCATAAGGAAACAATTTTATTGGCCTAACATGATGTAACGTCCCCAACCACCCACAAGCTGGGAAACACCACTACATTTCTTCTTTGTTACCAAACTGTAACATACCTAGCCTCCCACAGGAAGCCTTGCCACACCAAGAACGCATCTCTTGGTTGATTTGGAAACTCTGATAACATGTAATTAATAAAGAAGCATGAAATACACACATGCAATGATCAATATTCATACCACAACATAAAATACATGCACGATATACCAAGCACGTCATTAACTATCCATCATGTACATTATAGGTACAATCTCAGGTATAATAATTTGATACGCAGTGGAAATAAATACATAAACAAAGAAACCATAACAGAGAGAACTTATCTTTTATAAAAGAAGACACCAACTGGTTGCAGACCAAGGACATTATGCCAAACCATAGACACTATTGTTCCAAGTCTCAACAACAATGTCACCCCTGAGCCAGGGCTATGAATCCACAAGGATGGTTCCAGAGTGTTACTTGGCTTCCAAAACCAGCTAGCACTCAAGCTCTCATAGGATTCTCCAACACTCGCAGCAATCCAAGTACCCAACTCTCTTCTACCCATCCTGCACTACCCAAGAGAATATACCTCCATCCTTCTCTGCCACGTAGTCCCTCAGGAAATCCATCTCCATTCATGGATCTAGTGCAGCTGGTCTAGAATCTCCATGTTAGGACTCTTGGGACTCACAATTGTGATCAAAACTACTAACAGGCCAAGCATCTCAGACATGCAGGCCTCAGATCATGGTTGTACTACACCATCCATCTTTATAGCCCACAAAAAACATGGCTTATCTTCATCATTTCGTCTTCCTTTCCCAAGCCAAGACATTGAAGTGAGGAAATATGAGTGAATCAAGGGATGGAAGGAGTGCAGACTCCACGAGAGAGGATGAATAGTGAACATAACGGGTGAATTATTGAGTGAGGTGACCAACAACAACTTATGAATGGGGAACATGAATGAGAGTATTTTCCAAAGGGAGAACGAACCAACCAACCACGAACCCCTCCCACAGACCAGGGACAGGTTTTTGTAATTCATGGGGATCACAAACCAATTTGTCTTCCCCTAAGACATCACATAATNTCCCCTTATCCCCCTCTCTTGTGGAATCATAGCCCCTTATAACTCTAGTCCTTGTCTATCTAGAATAAATTGATGTATATATTATTAATAATGATCAAAACATTACATTTCTTAGGCAATTTGGAATTTTAATAATTATGGGAACTCCGACCTCTCAGCAATGTAACAATACATTATAAATATGGGGGTTCAAAACCCAGGGTGTTACATCCCCTCCCCCTTATTTTTTCATTGTCCTCAGTGCATATACAAAACAAAGATCAAAATCTCAATTTTTCTCAAAATTTATTCAAAAATTTGTGGGTACTCTACCCGCACGACATCTTCATTCTCACAGGTATCATCTTTAGGATTGTAGCAGGTCCACTAAACTTTTACCAGCTATATAACTCGATTTCAGAGCATTTTGACTTTTATGTCTAGTATTTGCATTGGTTGGAGCTGAAAGTCTCCCTCTGTCTCTACCTAAATCATATGCCAATCAAGAACATGGTTAGGATCATGTACATATTTCTTTAGCAAAGAGACATGAAATACATTATGCACTTTCATGGAAATAGGCAATGCAAGCATGTATGCAACTAACCCTATTATGTCCAATATCTCAAATGGACCACAGTATTTGGCTTCCAGCTTTATACAACTACCCAACTTCAAAGAGCTATTCTTGGGCTTTACTTTCAAAAGAACAAGCTCTCCTACTTTAAATTCTCTTGATGTCCTATTCTTTTCGGCATAAACCTTTTGTCTATCTTGAACTGCCTTTAAATTATGATTAATCTTAACCATATGATATTCCATTTCCTTGAGAAACTTTGGCCCAAGTATTGTTGAAATATTGTAAATGCAAAGAGTACTCTATTTATTATTGAGTCATTTCATTAGATCAATCCCCTTTTGTGGATTGATCATATTGGGCATTGTAATTGACCAAATCCCCTTTTATGCATTGGTCAAATTCTAATTGTACTATGCAAATTAAGAAGTCTTCCCTAGGCCTAATTAAAGTGGTTTTAACCACTAAGAAGAAAAGTCGGCCCTGCCCAATGAAGAGACACCTTTCCAACACCTGCCATTTTGTATAAATAAAGGAATCCAGTGCCTCATTATCTCACTCACTCATTCGCTCATCCAGTGCGCAAGTTTGGTAGTTGCAATTGGGAGAAGAAGGAAGAGAGAGGCGCATTGCTCAGTGTTGGATATTCTCTAGTTTTTTTGTTTATTATCTTGGCATTGTATTGGTTATCTATATTAAGGAATTTTTTGTTGGGTTTTCTCCCCCATGAGGGTTTCCCAGGATAAATGATGTGTATCTTGTGATTTTGTTTCTCTCAGTGATCCTAACTATGTTATTTTTATCTAGTAAATTGAAAATAAACCTAATAATAGCTTAAACCTTAACATGCTTTTAGAGCTAATATAAAGAGAGCATCTTTCACTAGATAAGAAAAAACGTCATTGTTGTCGTACAAGAAAATTAGGGTTTTCTATTGAAGAGGAATTTCATCCTAAAACTCATCAAGGAAGTGCTCCCTATCCTAGAAAACTCTTTGGCATCCTCAACGCACATTTTTAGTGGATAGAACTCTAATAAAGTGAAACCCTAGTTTTCACTGGTACTAGAAAACCAGGAAACCAGAACCAGTACCAGAAGTACCGGTCCATAATTCTACTAGTCCAGTTTGAAGGGGAAAAATCTGGCTTTTCTGAAATGTGACTGCACCAAGCTACTCTCCTCATCCAAGTGCACCTTTTGGTAAGTTCATAATTAAATTCTGAGTATTTTCAATTTTTGGTCATTTGCCTAACTCTAGGTCAAGATGTCTGCAAGCACTAAGCTTGTTGACAAGCTAGAAGGCGTGGAAAATGTATGTTCCTAAAATTATAGTATTGCACTCATTGTTGAATATAATGACCTAGCAAGATTCATTAAAGAATATGTACTAGAACCTACCGATGTTGCAGTTAAAGAAAAACACCAAAAGGACATGGTTAGGGACAAAAGAATCATTGTAGACTCTATTAAAGATCACTTGATTCCTCAAGTAGCTTCAAAGAAAAATCCAAAATAAATGTTTGATGCCCTAACCATAATGTATGAAGGAAAGAACATCAACGAGAATATGAATCTAAGAACTCAACTCAAAAGTACAAGGATGTAGAAAAGAGAAACAGTTCAGGAATATTTCTCTAGAATATCACAATTCAAGGAACAACTAGAAGAAATTTATGATACTATATATGAATATGAATTCATAATGAAAGCCCTTAATGGTCTCACGAGACCTTTGGATGTGTTCATCCAAACTATTTGTGCCATAAAGGAGAAACTACACTCTGACAGTCTTTGGGAAGAATGTGTTCAATAAGAAGCAAGAGTAGCTAACAAAGAAGCAATATTATCAAGAGATGAATATCAAGACCTAGATGCTCATACTAAAAGAGGAAGGAAGAGGTATTACTTCCAGAAATAAAATAATCAACACAAGGAGTCTCACCCCCCAAACAAATTCATACATAAAGAATCTCACCCTCCAAGGAGATTCCAGAAGTTTTAGAAAGGTCAAAGAAGAGACAAATATTTTTCATCCTACCAATGTTACCATTGTGACAATATGGAACATATTGCTAAGAATTGTCCAACCAAATGAGAATAATAAAAACAAGAGGCACCATGCCCACACAGTTGAATATGAAGATCCACCCACAAAGATGATAAAAGAACAAATTGAAGACTATGTCTTAATCTCTGCCCTCTTAGAATTAGTGTCACCTGGTGAGGACACTTGTCTCATAGATAGTGGTGCTTCCAAGCACATGAAAGGTCAAAGAGACATTCTCTCTTTCCTTACAGAAAATAACAATCCACAGAAAGTTACACTTGGATATGATTACTAGTACCCTATCAAAGGATTAGGAGAATCAAATTACAAACATGATTCAGTGACCCCAATGAAGATGAAGGATGTACTATATGTACCAGGTTTAACAAAGAACTTTCTTTTTATCTCATATTTATATAATAAATGATTCAAAGTTTCTTTCATAGGTTGAGAAGTTCTTATGTGGTCCAAAGGAAAAATGATGCAGACCCCCCTTCTCTCCTAAGGGTTGTGTGACCTCCCGGCCTAGGATCGATCAAGAAACTGAGTCGGATCAAATCTTTGGTCCCTCAAGAAGATCAATTCCACTTAACATACCCTCTTTCCCTTAAAGCGCAAGTTGTATGGAACCCACGAATTTCTCCTTAAATCCTTTAAGCTTCAACTTATTTAGGTGTTATCTCTCTTAGTTGAGCCCCTCTCTTTACGTGACCAAGGTTGTGACCAGTCGCCTAATCGAAAGGTGCGTTGTGACTTCGCGTATCGGGTCTTTGCATGTGAGTCTCCCCGACTCTCCCGACCTCTGAAATCTCGACAGGAGCCTAACGCGTGCTATCCCCTCTATTCTCCTTCACCGATGTGACACTTCGCTATGACCATGGGCCAATATTTCGAGTCCTTCACGATTTCACATTTCGCAAAGTTAACTTGCTCGTCCTCCCGAAACTCAAACTTTCGAGTTTCGCTCGCTAGATCAACGATCCACAATCCTCGCGATCCAATGGTCCTGATCTCCTTTTTGTGTATAGGGAATTCGTGTTTCACGAATTTGGAAGGCTGATCACTTCTCTCCTCTAATTCCCGATATTCTGAAATTCATGTGCGCCAGATCAACGACTCAGAACTCCCCATGATCTGACAACTCATATCAACTCTTCGCGAATCAGGACTTCACGTTTCACGAAGTTGGAGGACCGCTCACCTCCCTTCTCCCGATATCTAAACTCTCGATATCTCCTTCTCTCTAGGTAATCAACGATCCAGATCTCCCCTCGATCTGACGGTTCAGATCAAATCGCAATTTTGGATTTCACAAGTTCCCAGAACTCTTACCTCTAATTTCCAGAGTTGGGAACTCCCAAAAAGACCAGATCTACGGTCCATGGTCTTACTTCAAGTTGTGAACTCAGATTTCGCGAGTTCTCACGATCTTTACCCTTTGACCTTTCCACTTAGCAAGTCAGCGAAATGTTGATCTCCCACCACGTGTCCTCCTTGACAATGGACGGCTCCGATGATTTCAAAGTTTCATAACCTCGTTCCTCCTGTGTACTTTCAAAGTTGTAATGTTAGTGCACTTTACCTTGATTAGGCGGCTACGATCCTTTTGCACTCAGACCGAATGGCTGAGATATTTCATCCTCTGCACTTGCTCCTCATTGTCTAGACACTGATCATACAGTCAAGATTTCTCCCCCTGAGCTTAAGATTTCTTCGGACTTAGAAGATTTTCTAAATCTTCAAAGGTTTCAACCTTTGTCCTTCCTACAAGTCTATTTCTTGGATCTTGTTCGCACTTCTTGTAAAGTATTATCCCTTCTGAGCTTATGCTTTCTTCAGACTTAGAAGATTGTCTAAAGATTCAAAGGCTTCGGCATTTGTCTTTCCTGAGAGTCTGTTTCTTGGATCTCCTCCACACTTCTTGCAAAGTTTTATCCCTTCTGAGCTTGATCTCCTAAAAAATTTCGATCCCCCAAGCACTTCTTTCTTTTCCGAGAAATTCGTCAAACTTAGATTTAAATATTTCTTGAAAAGAATTATTCTCGCCTTCCTGGAGTTCCTCTAGTTTATTCCTTCGACTTCTTACGAAGCCGCTTTCACACTTAGTCGAATTTCTAGAACTGTGCACTCCTTGCAACTGATTCTTATGCAAGATTTGAATTCTTGTGGACGACTGTGCACTCCTTGCAGTAGTCACTTTGCACTACTTGCAAAGGAAATCTTACGCTATTTCTTCTGAGCTTTACGAGTCAAAACAGACCCTGTCAACGCACTCCTTGCAGACTATGTGCACACCTTTCACCGCACACGAAGAAAAGTGATTTAAAATTTTATGCAATCATTTCAAAGCTACATACACTCGTAGAAAGATTCATTCATTCTTGAAACAAATAACAATAACAGAGAATTGCGAACAACAACAATCTCACACATTTGGATCAATTTTCTTCTGTTATCTTCATTCAAAATCAAGAAAACAGTTACAGCTAAAATCAAAACAACAACTATTGTTCATAAAATTCCTACTTGCTCATAGCTCTCATAACCCTTCTTTAGGGCATACAAAACCTCCCTTTATACAAAAGAAACAAACTAACTTCTATCTAATTGAGGTTACATCGAGAGTAGGGTTAAACTCCCAGGTCACGCATGCTCATTTTTGTTTACGCGCGTGATATTTACTTTTTTTGTTTCTATCAGCTGCAAAAGATCTGCAGTACTAGATCACATTCGAGGTTTTGAATTGGTCCTTGGGCACTGGATTGTCCTGCCATGTGTACTTGCTGACAATTCTCCTACATCAAAAAACCATGGAAGAATCAATTGTTATTGGAAAAGAAGAAGGTGGCTTGTATAAGCTAAAAGGTCACTCAGAAGAAACCTTGACTCATTCCATTGAGAATCTCTGTGAAATTTGGCATAGAAGACTATCTCACATTAACTACAAGGCATTACCATATGTAAGAAAGGCAGTCACAGATATACCATAATTCAAGGTTGACCATGAAGGTGTGTGCAACAGATGTGCACAAGGAAATAATATTAAGAACCCTTTCCTGAAGAGATACAGTAAAGTAGGAGTCTTAGAGCTCATTCACTCATATGTATGTGGCCCAATTCCATCAACCTCAATCAGTGGGTATGTATACTATGTATCATTTATTGATGACTATTCTCGCAAAACCTAGGTTTACTTTTTGAAATAAAAAGATGAAGTGTTTGGTAAATTCAAGGAATTCAAAGCCTTGATAGAGAATATATCTTAAAGAAATATCAAGATACTCAGGTCAGATAATGGAGGAGAATACACCTCAAAATAGTTCATAAAATTTTGTAAATATTCTGGGATCAAGAGGGAGCTCACCACTCCCTACAATCCTCAACAAAATGGTGTAGTAGAAAGACAGAATAGAACTATAATGGAAGCAGTGAATACTATGATCCATGATCAAGATATTCCAATGCACTTATGGGTAGAAGCAACAAGAACAACAGTGTATGTACATAACATATTGTCCCATTGTGCACTTGGGTTCAGTACCCCCAAAGAGATGTTCTCAGGAAAGAAACTAGAAGTAAGCCATCTCAAAATATTTGGTTGTCCAATATTTGTACACATTCTGAAAGAGAAGAGAACCAAGTTGGCCCCTTCAAGAAATAAGGGAATATTTGTTGGATATTGTGAGGTATCCAAGGCCTTCAGAATATACAAACTAGGTTACCATCATATTGAGATCAACAGAGATGTAACCTTTGATGAGCATTCAATACTCAATAAATCAAGAAGATTCCATCTTGAAGAAGTATACGAAGAAGAACCTGTGGCTCCCAGAGTTGCAGAACCAGTGAGGGAAGTCATAACTTCCCCTGATGCGGAGATTCTAGAAGATCATGACATAATAGAATATCAAGAACCTCCCCACATGATGATCTCCCATAAGAGAAAGTCATCCTGAGAAAGGGAACTTATTCAAGATGGACAGAAGTATGGTGCCCCTGAACGAACCATGAGACAAGTCAAGAAACCCAATCCATTCTCCAATTATATGGATTTAATGTGTGATTTCTTAGAGAAGGAGCCTACTTGCTTTGAAGAATCCATTTAGGAGAAATAATTAGCAGATTCCATGATAGAAGAATACCAATCCATTATAAATAATAATGTATGGGAAATAGTTCCCATATCAAAGAGCAAGGTTGTGGTATCTTCCAAATGGCTATACAAGATAAAACATACTGCTAATGGAAGTATTGAGAAATACAAAGTAAGGTTTGTTTCTCGTGGATTTTCTCAAAAAGAAGGCATTGACTATGAAGAGACATTTTCTCTAGTAGCTAGATACACTTCAATTAGAACCATCATAGCCATTGCAAATAAGATGAAATGGAAGCTACACCAGATGGATGTGAAAACAACTTTCTTAAATGGTGTCATAGAAGATGAAGTGTATATAGAACAACCTCAAGGGTTTGAAGTTGAGGACAAAAATAATCATGTATGCAAATTGAAGAAGGATATGTATGGATTGAAACAAGCTCCTAGAGCTTGGTATGGAAGAATTGACAATTTATTGATGAGCTTGGGCTTTAACAAGAGTAAAGCATATTATAACCTTTACTTCAAGGTTATGAATGATGAGCATGTTATATTGTTGTTGTATGTGGATGAATTATCTCTAACTGGAGAAGAAAAGATCATCACTGAGTGTAAGAAGAAGCTCATTGCAGAGTTTGAGATGAAAGACCTTGGCCTAATGCACTATTTATTAGGTCTTGAGTTCTGGCAGAGCCCAAAGAAGATCTTCCTTAACCAAGGGAAGTGTGTAGTTGAAATATTGGAGATGTTTGATATGTTGGAGTGTAAATCCATGAATATACCCATGGAAACAAAGTTGAATCTCCTGGTTGAGACTTCATCAGAATTGATTGATGCTATGCTATACATACAAATCATTGGATCGTTGATGTATCTGATGAACACCAGACCAGATATATGTTTTGTTGTGAACACCTTGATTCAATTTCTGGTGGAGCCTAGACGTGTTCACCTGGTTGCTGTAAAACATGTGATGAGGTACCTTAAGAGTACATTAGAGTTTTTTCTCAGTTACAATGGAGATCATGACTTTAGAATGAGTGGTTATACCAATTCATATTGGGATGGAAGTGTATCTGATAGAAAGAGAACTTCAGGATGTTGTTTTAGTTTGGGGTCAACCATGATCTCATGGAAGAGTAGGAAGAAATACAGTATTTCTATCAGGATGGAAGAAGCAGAATACATTGTTGCATGTTCCATCGGTTGTGAAGCCATATGGCTTCGGATGTTGTTGACAGGTCTATTTGATTTGGAGATGGAAGAAACTGTGATTCTATGTGATAACCAGAGTTGCATAAAGATGACAGAGAACCATGTGTTCAATGACAATTCAGAACACATAGAAATCCGATATCATTACATCTGTGATATGGTGCAGAGAGGAGCCACAAAGCTCCAGTATGTTACCATGAATGAATAGGTTGCATATGTGTTGACCCAAGCCTCTACCTCGTGTAAAGTTTGAGCACTTTCAAGATAAGCTTGGTGTATTCTGAAAGGACCTCCCTCGAAAGGGGGAGTAGTGTTGTGATGGAAGCCTTGTGCTGATGATTTCTAGCTTCGTTTTCATGTTGTTGAGATGCTAGATTCATGCTAAAGATTTCTAGCTTTGTGATGATGTTTTTGTGATACCAACCTTGAGTTGAATATTTCCATCTTTGTGTTGATGTTGTTGTGATTCCAACCTCATGCTGAATATTTCCAGCTTTGTGCTAATGTTGGTGTGATGCCATCCTTGTGCTTAATATTTCCAGCTTCATGCTGATGTTATTGAGATGCCAGTATTGTTCTGAATATTTCCAGCCTAGTGTTGATGTTGATGATGCTCCAACCTTCATGTTGTGATATTGTTGTTGTTGATGTTGTATCAGCCTTGTGTTGTTATTGATGATGATGATGATGTATTAGTGTTATACTAATCCATGTCGATGCAGATGATGATGATGCCATTCCAACTCCTTGTTGTGGATGATGATATTGATGATGAGAATTTTTTTTGATGATTTATAGATATGCCAGTCTGTGTTCTAGATGTTGTCAGTTTTGTTTCCCTCTCTCTCTCTCCCGATGATGTTGTAGAATACCCTTCTTGTTAAGGGGGGGTGTTCAAATATTGTAATTGCAAAGAGTATTCTATTTATTATTGATTCATTATTCATTATATCAATCCCCTTTTGTGTATTGATCATGTCGGGAATTGTAATTGACCAAATCCCCTTTTATGGATTGGCCAAACCCTAATTGTATTATGAAAATTAAGAAGTCAGCCCCCATTCCTAATTAAAGTGGTTTTAACCACTAAGAAGACAAGTCATCCCTGCCCAGTGAAGAGACACCTTTCCATCACCTACCAATTTATATAAATAAAGGAAGCCAACGCCTCATTATCTCACTCACGCATTCACTCATCCAGTGCACAAGTTTGGTAGTTGCAGTTGGGAGAAAAAGGAAGAGAGAGGTGCATTGCTTAGTGTTGGATATTCTCTAGTGTTTTGGTTTATTGTCTTGGCATTGTATTGGTTATCTATATTAAGGAATTTTTTGTTGGGTTTTCTCCCCCATGAGGGTTTCCCAAGATAAATTATCTGTATCTTGTGATTGTGTTTCTCTTAGTGATCCTACCTATGCTATTGTTATCTAGTAAATTGAAAATAAACCTAATAATAGCTTAAACCTTAACAAGTACCACTCTATCTATTGGGTTGTCCCAGCTTACTGGAGTACTTCACTCTCTACCATACAAGGCTTCAAATGGGATCATCTTCAATGAATATTGATACCCATTATTATAGGAAAACACAACGAAGTGCAGGTAATCTTCCCACTTAGATGGCTTATCCATCACATACTTTATAAAAATGTCTTCAATTACTCAGTTGACCATTTCTATCTGCCCATCTAACTGTGGATGGTATGATGTGATAAAGTTCATATTTGTACCAAATCCTTCGAACAATCCTTTCCATAAATTTGAAGTAAACTTAGTGTCTCTGTCTAAGAAAATTGTCCTAGGTATCCCAGGAAACCTAGCAATTTCCTTCATGTAAATTTCTTCAATGTTAGTTGTTGTATGAGTTGTTTTTACAGGAAAAAAATGAGCAGCCTTTGTCAATTTATCAACTACTACCATGATTGAATTGTGTTGCCTTGTTGTTCTGTGAAATTTAGTTATAAAGTCAATGGTTACCACTTCCCATTTCTTCTTTGGAATTGGTAATGGATGTAGAAAACTTGTTGGGTGTTTATGCTCATCCTTCACTCTCTCACATTCCATACACCTAGCGATGTAATAAAAAACATCCTTTTTAATTCACAGACAAAATAATTGGCTTCTTACTGTTGTAATTATTTTCTGGTAGCCGAGATGTCCAACATATGGAACATTATGAATTTCCTTTAATACCAAATTCCAAAGTTCTCCAAAACTAGGAACATAAATTTTATTTTTATGCATAAGTAGTCTATCTTCCTTCATCTCATACTCTTTCACTTTTTGTTGCATATCTCCTTGCTCTAAGATTTCCCTTACCTATAGGTAATGCTGATCTGTAACAACAACATATAAAATTATATTATTCAAGGCTGATTGACGCATACTGACAGTTGTAGCATGCATGATATGAACTCTTCTAACAAGTGCATCAACAAATTTATTTTCTTTTCCCTTTATATGCTTGATATCAAAGTGGTATTCACTTAAGAATTCAAGCCATCTTGTTTTCCTGGAATTCAAAGTTGGATGATAAAAAAGATACTTTAGACCATTGTGGTCTGTTCTTAATTCAAATCTCTTTCCCATGAGATAATGCCTCCACATCGTCAAATCATGGTCAATGGCAGCAAGCTCCAAGTCATCCATGGCATAGTTTCTCTCATGCTCCTTAAGCTTTCTAGACTCATAAAAAATGACATGTCCATTTTGAGTAAGGACTCCACCAAGTCCTTCCTTGCACACATCTGTGCATACCACAAAATTCTCATTTGGGTTAGCAATATTCAAAACACGCGCACAAGTAAGTAATTCCTTCAGCGAATTAAAATTTTCTTCGCATTTTGTTGTCCATTCATATTTAATTTCTTTCCTTTGCAAAGAAGTAATGGATGAGCAAACTTAGAGAAACCTGCTATAAATATTCTATAGTAACCAACTAACCCCATAAAATATTTGAATTCTGAAACATTCCTGGGCGTTAGCCATCCTCTAATGGCCTCAATATTCTCAAGGTATACGTTATACCATGTTCTTAAATAATGTTCCCCAAGTAATGGATATGTTCTTGATAAAAAAAAACACTTACTTGGTTTGGCATACGATTGATTTTCTCTCAACACTTGTAGTACCAGTCTTAGGTGATGTTCATGCTCTTCCTCTGACTTAGAATAGAAAAGTATGTCATCCAGGAATACTATGAAAATCTTATCCAAATCATTTCTGAATATTCCATTCATTAAGCACATAAAGACAGTGGGGGCATTGGACAATCCAAATGGCACCACTACAAATTTATAGTGCCCATACCGGGTTATAAATGTTGTCTTATGGATGTCTTCTTCCTTGATTCTTACCTGATGGTATTCTGATCTCAAGTCTATCTTTGAGAATATCTTTGCTCATCTTAGTTGATCAAAGAGGTCATCAATTCTGGGTAGAGGATACTTGTTCTTTATAGTAGACTTATTCAGTTGTCGAAAGTCAATACACAACCTCAAGGTTCCATCCTTATTTTTGAAAAAGAGTATTGGTGATCCCCAAGGTGAAACACTTAGTCGTATCTACCCTTTCTTCAAAAATTCTTCAACTGCATTTGTAATTCTTTTAACTCTGGTGTTCTCATTCTGTAAGTTGTTTTTGACACTGGGGCATCTTCATTCACTAGATCAATAGAGAAATCTATTTCCCCTTTGGTGGAAACCCTGGTGTTTCTTGGAATACATCCTCAAATTCTTGTAGTATCGAGAAATATTCAAGGCTTGGCCCCTTTGTCTTTTCTATCTCCTCTACATGGGCTGCATACAACTTACACCCTTTTCTGAAACATCTCTTCAGCTGTAAGGTTGGAATCTCCCTTATAGAGATGGGTCTTGGAAATCCTTTCACAGTGATATACTTTCCATCTATAAATGTGTTGAACCTTCACAGAATAGATCTAGATAAACAATAATACACACATTTGCAAAGAGAATTTGAGAAAGAAGAAGGAGAGAAATAATGAAATAATTCTCATTAACCATAATCCACACTCAAAGAGTGAATAATTTACAATAGATATAGGATACATGGTATAGGATACTCCCGTAACTAATGAGAAAACATGGTG
>JASDQU010240455.1:101466-122961 GCA_032191745.1 Picea mariana | reverse complement strand
CGATTTGGGTTTCCACGTAAAACACTGGTGTACTGTGTATGTGTATGATTGTTCATTTGTTCATTGCTTATTTACTCTGCAGTTATTGGATAATAATACTTCATTGATATAACACTTGGATTATATGGTTAAATTGCTCTATTACTGATTCACCCCCCCTCTCAGTAATCCAACACCCACTACATTACAGTGTTCCCATGCAAGTGGTAGGTGGAAATTATGGCTACCATATTTGATGAATAGTTGTGCAATTGGAAATATCTCCTGATTCCAAGAAACCATGCTTTAACATCGTCTTCCCTTTCTCTTTCACCATCAAAGGATGGTGGCTTGTGCTTTCTCAGCTCTCCTTGCAAATTGTCCACCTCATTTTTCTTCTTCTTCGATGCCTAACAAGAGACACCTCTAGAATGATTAAGGAATAATAAAATGCATAAAACCTTATTGTTTATTAAGGAGGTGAGTGGTGTCTTTGAGATCTGCTAGCACTTCTAGAATAACCATCTCTTCCACGATCATCTCTTCTTTCCTAACACCTTCCTTCTTCATCATGCTTTGATCCATTCTTGTCTTGAATTTGCAATTGATTTAGGCTCTGCAACACTCGAGCATTTATCTGACTTTTCTCCCTCATCAATCTCTCGTTGTCTTCCTTGTAGCTCTATACTTCTATTTTCAGGCTCTTCATAGTTTTTAGCAATGTTTCTTGCTCCCCTCAGCCCTTGCATCCGTTGGATTTTGTCTCTGCATTGCCAATTCTGGTATTCTGGTCTTCGGACTCTTTATCGTGGTTGGAGGGTCCCTCACCTTCTTCCATTTCCTCAATACACATTCTAATTTGATGTGTGTAAATACCTTAACTCTGTAAAATGTGCAAGTAACCATTTTGTCAAAATTAAGCATATGAGAAGAAAAATTGTCAATAATGCTACAGATCCTTTCAACTCGTGAAAAAATTATATGAATAAAAATTCCATGTTATCCTAGAGATGATACATAAATCAATTCTGCATAGGTGCTTCCTTCAAACCACTTTCCCCAGTGCCAAGACTCGAAACCGCAAGCCAAATCCTTCGTAGCACTTTTATCTGTTAAAAAACACTATATCAGGGATCGTGTGGTTGAGAATCGATTGAGGGATGAGATAGATGGTCAACAGGAACTCCAGGACTCCAAGCTTTTGGATTTCTGGACTGTCCATACCCTCAACTCTTCCGGTGTTCCAAGTCTCTGGACTGCAGGATCTGTTGCCACATATCCTACCCTGATCGACGGCTAGGATTCCTTCACAGCTCCTGGATTCGAGGCTTTCCCAAGTACCTTTCCACATATATCCCATAGTTCTGAAGTAACATAGGTCCTCTCCTTCCTAAACATATCACCTACCCATCAACGGTGGAGATTAACTCCGGCCTTCGGGAGTTCTTGACCCAAGTAACATGCACTCAAAATCTATGGAGTACCAAGTTTTTGGACCTTGGGATCTTGCACCACGTGTCTACTGTAATCAAGGGTTGATATGGACTTTGACCTTCAGGCCTTTGTGAGTCCTTAACCCCACTTATTATTCCTTGAATCTGTCGAAGTTCCAAGTCTCTAGACTACAGAATCTACCACCGCGTGGTAGAAAATAAGGTACAGACACATGGCCCTATCTAATGGGTGAAACGTATGATATAATAACTGGCAAAAACGTTCTTTGGAAAACATGAAACACAGAGACATGTGGAAATCTCCATGTGTGTCCACATCACCCTAGGTGACGTCAATGGGCCACGTCACTCCAGTGCTTCACACCTTCGGGGATTTGAAACTTTGGGAGACTTATCCCCACTACACCACAAATTCCCCAAACGTCGAAATCCCAAATCCATTGATTGATGGAAACATGTCCCCAACATGAACGATCTATATTTACTACGGGGGTTCATTACTTCAAATTTTTCTGCTACTGAGAACCACGATACCCTTGGGCTATCAAATGCCAAACTTACGACCCTTGCTAATCTTTGGACACGTGTACCTGAACATGGAGGGTCCAATTTTACTCCGGAGTTCAAAACTTCAAAGTTTTTTTTTTTATCCCCAACCATCAGTCATCGACGATCGGAAATTTTCTTGTTCGATATTCAACCCTTCACCCAATTTGCCAGCCCCCAACCATCGGTTGTCGGCAATTTTTGTTGTCGAACTTCCACACTTAGAAATTTTTGACAAAATCACAGGTGAATATGGGTCGTTGATCTCCTGACCAACATGATATTGACCGTTGGTTTTCTCCAACTCTCAAATAACTGAAATCAATAGGAACCTTCGATGTTCCTCATTTTCTAAATCGTCGAATCAATCCCAGCTGTTGATTTGGTGTTTCTGCCAAAATTTGCAACATTCAATTTTTTTTTTTAATTTTTGAAGGACGAATCGGGGTCGTTGATCCAAGATCAAACACGATCTCAACCATCGATTCTCCAAAATCTGTCCAACATTACAACGACCATTAAAACTTGAATTTTCAAGCTTCCAAGTCAAATTTGGCTCTTCAACTCCATAGATCGAATCCATTAACTCCTTAGACGATCATGAAATCATTAAAACTCAGATCCATTCATGAATTTGGGGGATTTCGCTCAAATTCTTCCACTATTTTTCCCAAATTCCCATATATATATATATATATATATATATATATATATATATATATATATATATATAACCTGTAACAATGAATCTTCCTGATTCGCACTTGTTCAGGCCTGTAATAGTCCAGTGTTTGAAACAGAATATCTGATACCAATTTGTAACGTCCCCAACCACCCACGGGCTGGGAAATGCCACTACATTTCTTCTTTGTTACCAAACTGTAACATACCCAGCCTCCCACAGGAAGGCTTGCAACACCAAGAACACATCTCTTGGATGATTTGGAAACTATGATAATCTGTAATTAATAAAGAAGCATGAAATACACACATGCAATGATCAAGATTCATACTACAACATAAAAGACGTGCAAAATATACCAAGCAAAGCGTTAACTAGCTATCATGCACATTATAGGTACAATCTCATGTATCATAATTTCATACACAATGGAAATAAATACATAAGAAAAGAAACCATAATGGAGAGAACTTATATTTTATAAAATAATACACCAACTAGCTGCAGACCAAGGATGTTCCACCCAACCGTAGACACTTTTGTTCCAAGTCTCAACAATAATATCACCCCCGATCCATGGCTATGAATCCAAAAGGATGGTTCCAGAGTGTTACTTGGCTTCCAAATCCAATCAACGCTCTCAAAGGCTTCTCCATCACTCACACCAATCCAAGTACCGATCTCTCTTCTACCTAGCCTGCACCACCCAAGAGAATAGACCTCCACCCTTCTCTGTCATGTAGTCCTTTAGGCAGTCCCTCTCCATTTAGGGCTCCAGTGAAGATAGTCCAAAATCCCCATGATGAGACTCTTAGGACTCACAGTTGTGATCAAAATTGGTCACATACCAAGCATATCAGACATCATGCCTCAGATCATGGCTAGAATACACCAACCATCTCTACAGCCCACAAAAACATGGCAGATTTTCAACAGTTCATTTTCCTTTCCCAAGCCAAGACACTAAAGTGAGGAAATATGAGTGAATGAAGGGATGGACAGAGTGCAGACTCCACGAGAGAGGATTCATAGTGAAAAAAATAGGTGAATGATTGCGTGAGGTGACCAAAAACAACTTCCTAATGGGGAACATGAATGAGAGTATTTTCCAAAGGGAGAATGAACAAACAAACCAACCAACCCCTCCTATAGACCAGGGATGGGTTTTTGTAATTCATGGGGATCATGAACCTCTTGGTGTTCCCCCAAGAGCTCACGTAACTAAGTTTCCCCCCCCATTACACACAAAATGGGTAATATAAAATAAATAAGCACTTATCCCCTAAGCCCCCTCTCTTGTGGAAGAATATCCCCTCTATAACTTTAGTGATTGTCCGTCTAGAAACCAACGGTGTATTTATTATTAATAATGATCAAAACATTACATTTCTTAGGCATACTGGCCTTTTAATAATTGTTTGGGGACTCTGACCTCTCATAAATGTAACAATACATTATAAAATATGGGGGTTTAAAACCTGGGGTGTTACACATGAAAAATGAAATAGTTGAATATTTGTCTAAATGTTTAGATTGTCAATAGGTAAAGGTTGAGCATCAGCATCTGGCAGTTCTATTACAACCTCTGCCTATACCCAAATGGAAATGATAAATTATTTCGATGGACTTCATCATAGGTTTGCCTAAGACTCAAAGACAACATGACTCAATTATGGTATTGATTGATAAACTAAGTAAATATGCACATTTATACATGTGAAATCTATTTATAAAGCGATTAACATCGCTGGAATTTTTATGAAAGAAACTTTTAGGTTGCATGGAATTCCTAAGATGGTGATTTCATATAGAGATGTCAAATTTACATCCAATCTTTGGAAATAATTATTTGTAGTGTTGGGTACTAATTTGAATTTCAGCACAAGTTACCATCCACAAATGAATGGGAAAACATAATGAACAAACCAAATTATCGAAGACATGTTGAGAATGTACGTAAGAACAAAACTAACAAAGTGGGAAGAGTATCTGCACTTAGTTGAGTTCACTTACAATAATTGTTATCAGGCATCAACTAAGATGAGTCCCTTCGAAGTATTATACAGTTCTGTAATGCACAAACTTGATCAATTGGGATAATCTAGTTGAAAGGATTATGGTGGGACCAAAAATTCTCCACGAAATGTAGAGAATGCTAAAAAGGGTATAATAGAACTTGAAAGAAGCACAAGACCGACATAAAAACTATGCATCTCTAAAAAGGAGACATCAAGAATTCAAAATTGGGGAACATGTATATCTAAAATTCAATGCAAGAAGAAGCTCTCTAAATATAGGAAATTGTTCCAAGTTGGCGCAAAGATTTTGTGGCCCCTTCGATATTTTAACTCGAATCGGACCCGTGTCGTATCAACTGGCATTCCTACAAATTTAAAAGTTCATAATGTTTTTCATGTTTCATTATTGAAAATATATATTCATGATACTCACATCATTGATTGGAACATGGTGCAGGTGGAATCGAAGGTGAGTTCCGATCATAACCTCTGTGCATTCTGGACATGAAAGAAACAATACTTCGGAACAAAGCCATCGCCCAGGTAAACGTGCAATGGAAGCACTTTAGTCCTGAGGAGGCCACTTAGGAATTGGAAGAAGATATGCTGAAATATTATCCAATTTTGTTCTGAGAGATGATTGAACATTGAGGAAAGCGTTATACTTAAGGGGGAGAGAATGTAATATCCTCAAATTATTAGAAAATAAACTCCAAGTTGAAATTATAAATAAATTTCCATTTATGGAAATTCGGATTTGGAAATAAATTGTCATTTATGGAAAATCCAAATTTAGAATTTTGGATTATGTAATTATTATTTTATGATTGTTGGGAAAAAGTTTGACTTTCCCAACTGTCCTCTTTTGATGGACAGATGTATGAGAAACATTTTTTTAATAAATTAAATGATGGAAGAAAAATGTAATAGTGAGGTTAAAAATAGTTGACTATGACTCCATGAGTGGGGAACATGTTTGAGTTAACTCAGAGCTGATTTTTACAAGTGGAAAAAGTTGAGTTCTGTCACTGTAGCCCCTAAATATTAGGGATTTGTAAAGCTATGAATTTCCCCAAGGAGGGAAAGGAATGGAAATTCCTAGGCACAAGATAAATACAACATATGTGGGAGGCAAGACATTGCTTAGTATGTTGAGGAACGAGAATTTTTTTGTTATTATGAACACATATGGTGTGAAAAAAAAGAGTATGAACTGTTGAAGGTGATAGTGGCTAAGGAGTGTGACTCAGTTTTCCCTTACGGAGTCATGGGAAGGATAGGGGGTGATCAAGACAAGTGACTGTGGTTGTTATGTTTCTATGGTTGGGTGGAACGTGGTTGTTCCATTTGCTTCCCAGCATCAGTATTGAGATATGTATCTCATCTATGTACTTGTATTGTTGATATTATATTGTTGATGTTGTACAATTGATGCTATGTTTTATATTTCAATACTTATAAATCAAAATCTTTTAAGTGGACTGTATAGCCGTGTTAGATTCATGGCTTTCCACTACGTAAGAGTACTTGTAGTGATGTTTATCTAAAGTATTATAGTTTAGTATACACACACACACACACACACACATATATATAACTATGTATATGTGCCTATTTACCATGGTAACTTATTTCTTTGATTGTTGTCCATTTACTATAAAAAAAAAAAAATCAAAATACTTCAGAATGAAAAGTATCAATAGAGTGTATTGAAATTTCTACTAATATGTTGAGTATAGGTGGAAAGAATAAAAGTCCCAAATACTTTATTTCATCTATTATCATAGAAAGATATCTGGTACATTAGATCGCAGAATGTTTGACAAAAACACACTTATTACAGTCAATAGGTCGTTGACCAAAATATTACAACTCAGGTTTTCCATAGATCCAAGAACTCCATAGCTAGTCTAAACAGAGTTTTAGAAAGTATTACATAAAACTGTATGTAACTGAAGTGAGTGCACTCATGGACCAGTGGAAGGAAAAATATGGAACCCAAATACCTTTTGTGGATAGGACACTTGTTTCACCAAGTGCATTGTCATTTTCCCAACCTGCAAAAGAGAAATACAATGGTATTAGTAACCTAATAACTTCCAAACCATTAAAAGAATGAGATGAATAAAATAAGTCAAGGCGTAACTTATCTTAGATCCCGATTGAATATCGTAGTGTCTTTGTTTTCGCTTGCCAAGTAGTCGATCCATGACTCAGGAGGAGGAGCACGTTTGTAATCCATTTGATGGGTTCCCTCACAAGAAAAATGGACCCATCATCAATTTACATCCATGCGAAATTTTCACTTGTGAAAGTAAGAAAAACAAACAAACATTTAAGCAAGTTATGTGGCTTTGTTATACCTGAACATGTCTTTAGTTTATAAAATACAGAGAATAGATATACAAAGAAAGTACAGTTTGTAATTAAGAGAACGATCTTATTAACACGGGATTTTATCAGAGAGGTAGAGACAGTAAGCTAAAACGATACCAAATAACTAGCAAGTATTACTTCGAAGAAAATTACCAAACCCTATATAGAGGGCCAAAAGAATAGAAGGAATTCACTATGGCGAAGCTAACCTTTAAAAAATAGAGCTACCATTGTCTCTGTAATACATAGATGGAAATTTGAAAATAGTGATGTTTGCAGTAAAGAAATAATTAAAGACGCAAAGGATGTGATCTGGATACATAAAAGTTATAGTAAGAACTGAATTCGTATGCTAAATGTTATTAACACAAAACATGTTCAAACCCTACGAATATCTTGCTCCATGCATTCAACAGATGATGTTTTGAATGAATACAAGTATAGGGTACAACATTTAATAAACAAGAAGACCATTTTGTTTCTTTTGTACAGAGGTGTCGAATGAAAGAAATCCTTATAGTATGCTGACGAAAATTTAACTATTGCAGACGGAGTAGAAAGTAAATAATTTCGTCGTATTATCTTTAATCTTTAAACAAAAATAGATTATATTAAGTATAGACGAATGTCTAGGTTAGAGAAAAATGTGGGAAAGGCATTGCAGAGATAATCAAAATCCCTTGACAGTACAAATCCGTGATTATTACTCAAACTGATTCTTTAACTAATAGAAAAAGTTAAAACATGAATATAACTATACAAAGAAATATTGTCTAGTCGGTAAAAAAATTATTAAGCGTCGAAGGGTTCGGCCAAGTGATGGAATGGCAAAGAATAACACCTTAACCATTCGGTAATGACCCTCACTCAGGTTCCACCTGTACAAGCCTTAAATCTGATGGTGATTTATTACATGGAACCTTCCAGAAAAAGGTCGCGGGTGTAATGACCTCTGTTCAGACTTGAAACCTAAATGTGTAAAAATTTCAGAGGGTTTAGCTTGTAGAAACAGTGATTCAGACCATGACTTGACTAGAAGGGAACCAAAAGAGTTCGGGTTTGAAGACTGTTAGTCAACAGAGAAGAAAAACACAGTAACCCCATCAAACTTGATTGATAAACTTAAAGTATTTAACATAATAGACAAGTAAAATATTTTTCACAGAGGTAACCATAATGAAATGTGTATAGAGGTGTAAATACCATGTGGTTTCAACCATAAATAAAAAGGAAAAAACACGAGGAATGTAATATAGAACCATAGAGAATGCATTTACACCCGAGGACGCATTACAACAGAGAATGCATTGCACAAAGAAGGTATGGCACCATAAACCCATTACAAATGTTTACAGAGCATGAAGTTACTCACCTGTTCTTGTGGAGAATTGTTGCCAGTGCGTGGTTGCCACTATTTTTCTACACTAGGGCCGAGCACTACCAAGAACCGTCGGACGTGGGGAAAAAAATAGTGAAGAGGCAATATGTGAATGAGATTAGAGAGGCAACTATGAAAATGGAATGATGCCTCGAGCCCCTCATAAGTAGGTAAGAGCTACTGGTACACCATCCCACACACTACCATGTGATTTCGACTGAGTGGAGAGCCTGCATTGGGAAAGTTCTTGTAGTGTCGGGATGCAGAGTACTGAACAGGTCTATCGCCATTAATGGATTTGTCGTGACTTGAATGCCTACAAGCTATAACCGCCTAGGCTCTGGTATGACTTGGCAGCCAATTCAATACAAGTTTCAAACCCCTTTAATGTTTTGTAGTATGTACGAAAATCATAACCGGTGGGACAAGGTTTAGTATGTGCGTAGAGTTTGAAAGCTTGGATTAAAGAGTTCATTGTATGCAGGGTTATATCTTAGTATAATATCGGATTACTTAGTATGTTGGTAATCCGTAGCACACATAGTCTGGGGACATTGTCATCCTTACATTTTAAGCTTAACAAACTTTGTCTACTAGGGTTTTAATGGGATGGTAAGGTTTTTGTCTCATTGCATAATGGATTATAATATGATTTTTATGTTATTGCAATAGTAAGTGTTATGGGTACGTTATAACCCTAGAACATAGGTTAGGGACGTTAACAATTATCTCCACAACTAATCAATGCAAGTAAAGGTATGACTCTAGTACCATTAACATGTTTTCATAGTGTATAGTAAGTTAGGTTACGAGTCAATCTAATGAGAACACCTTGGTTTAAATTAATGGATTATAACAATGAGATATGTTTGGTTTTAAATCTTCTTCATATTTTTAGAATGAATAATTCAGTGGAGTAAAAACTCTTATGCGCGCAAAAGTGGAATAACATATATAACAATATTTTTTTTCACCATGAACCCGTTTTGGAATTGATAATAGACTTTATCCCTGACAATTTTTTTTTATTTTAGTGAAATTTGGGGTACATTACATATGTGATGGATAAACCATCGAAATGGGAAGACTGTCTACACTTGATAGAGTTTTCTTATAACAATGGGTACCAAGCATATTTGAAGATGATCCCATTTGAGGCACTTTATAGCAAAAGGTGCAACACACCTGTAAGTCGGGACAACCCAAAAGATAGAGCAGTGGTTGGGCTAAAGTTGCTCAGGGAAATGGAAGAGTTGATGTCAAAATAAAGAAGAATTTAAAGGCTGCTCAAGACAGGCATAAAAGCTATGTTGATAAGGGAAGAATTCTTAGGGAATTCTGTGTAGGTGATCATGTATTCCTGAAAGTGAAGGCCAACAGAAGTTCCCTGAAGTTGGAAAATTGTTCTAAGTTGGCAGCTTGTTATTGTGGGTCATTTTAAATCCTAGAGAGGATTGGGCTTGTAGCTTATATGCTTGCATTATCTGCATCTATGTCTATTCATAATGTATTCCATGTATCGCTTCTCAAAAAGTATATACCTGATGCTAATCACGTTATTGATTGGAATGTGATCCAGGTGGAGAATAAGGCGCTTTTCAAGTGCATATGATGTGCATACTAGACTAGAAGATCAAGCAGCTACATAATCGAGCTATAGATCTAGTAAAGGTCCAATGGACCTGGTATGGTCCCGAGGATGCAACTTGGGAGCATGAAGATGTTATGCAGGCAGAATACACACATATTTTTTAATATTCTTGGAAATCTTGATGGTAATATGTAAATAATTTGCACTGAGGACAGTGCAAAAATAAGGGGAGTGGATTGTAATACCCCAAGGTCGAGCCCCAGTTGAATTGTAAACATGTTTTATACGTCAGTGAACCAAGTGATTATAAGCTGGGAGGCTTATGTGATGATTAGGCTGGAGAGCCTAGATGCTTAAGGCCAGTGAGCATATTTTTGTATATGTAAACACTCATACCATTAATATGAATACACCCCTACATGTAGACCAACCATGATAAAAGCATATGGGGGACTAAGCTCCACTACATAGGGAAAGGGAAGGGCTAGGAGACTAGGAAAAAGAGATAAGCTTGAGGGATTAATTCCAAGAAAACATTATATTATTATTTCCTAAAGACTATGGTGAGGATAATTATTTTATAAGTCTTATGGGAAGTGGAATGATCCACAAGTGGAGAGAAATGGGCTCCGAGAGAGCCATGTGTCAATCATGGCACATGAAAATATATGTGGGGAAAATAATTTGTTTTCCCATTTTTTTCCATTCACTCACACATTCACACATTGATCCATCCCCTCCATCGTCGACCTCTGCATCATTCACACACCTTAGGAACTTGCAGACACTTTGAGTTATCCCGTACATTTCCTGTGAAGCACAACGCACCTGTACTTTTCCTGAGCCCGTGTCGTGCTCTAATGGTTTGTTGTTGTTGCCAATGCAGTTCCTTGACTGAGCATGGATTGCTACCATCATTTGTTCTATACCGAGCTTTGTTTTTGTTGGCATGGGGGAAGACCCAGGGTTCAACGCTTCAACTACGCACCAACAAAACCATAACTACTGACCCTTTCAACAACACCTACGAAGAAGATGAAGTCTCAACTGAGGTAGAGGCAGGGGGGGTTGTAGGACTCAAGTTTCTACAACCAATATGGGACACAGATATGTGATTACAACACTCAGCAGGGCACTTTAGACAACAATAATTATTAGTTCATGAGTCTCATTCACATCGCAGATTAACCCTTATTACAGATCAGCACAGTAACAATCAAGATCAAGCATTTACAATCACTTAGCACATAGCATTAGCTCATATCTAGCATTTATTCATATTTAATACTATTGGCACAGGGGAAGACCCATGAGTACTCCATACCACCCACAAGTGAATGGCATGGTCGAAGCTTTCAATAAGATCTTGGAGACAACATTGATGAAGATTTGCGGTGTGAACAAGGACGATTGGGATCTGAGAGTACCGATAGTGTTATGGGCATATAGAACCACTTGTAAGAAGCTGACAATGTAGACCCCATTTAATTTGGTTTATGGTTTAGAAGTGGTGGTGCCCATGGAATAATTAGTTACTATCTTGAGAAATGCAACATTCACAGATATGGATGACACAGGCATTGTTCAAGAGAGGCTCACAAAGTTGGTCGAACTAGAAGAAGACAGATTTATTGCAGGATTTCATCAGTAGGTTCAGAAGGAGCGAGAAAAGGGATACCATGATAGGCATATCAAGAAGAAAGCATTTAAGCAAGGAGATCTGGTATCGGTATATTATAGCAAGTTCCTGAAGAATCCAGGGAAGTTCAGAAAACATTGGCTTGGGCCATATGAGGTTTCTTATGTTACAGAAGGAGGAGTTGCACAATTGAAAACTTTGAATGGAGAATGGAAGGAAGGTATGGTAAATGGGCACCGGTCAAAATTGTATTATGACAACAAGCTGCCTTGTATCTCTCTGTAAACGCAGAAAGAGAAGGGTCTAGGTACTAGGTGCAGTTAAAACTGGGTACCAGACACAGAAAAGACAGTCTGCACAAGGAAGGGGGGGACATAGCAGAAATCACAGGCTGCATTGCGCAATCTAAAGTCAAATAAAAACAGGAGGCTCAAACCTGAAGTGCCTTAGGACAAGTCACAGGTGAGTGTTGGGGGCCTGTTGGCCCTTGGTTATGGAAGAAAACAAATATTACAGAAGAAAAGGTGAAATGTGAATTGCATGGAAGAAAGGTTGACTGAGATTGGGTTGAAATGGCCAAAAGAGCAGAAAAGACAGAGCGAAGTAAGAAAAAGCAAGTCGTTGGATGCGGAGATCGAGGAAGATAGATCAGTAAGGAATATGGATCATGGAAAACTCAACAAGCATAAAAAGACACCAACGGATGCTTTAGAGCACCTCGTGGGAAGGAAGGAAAGACAAGTTGGTGAAGCCCTGAAAACGCGGGTCAACTTGACCTAAGGTTTTAGACACCTAGGGTTTTGGTATTTAGGGTTTTAGACACCTAGGTTTTAGCCTAAGGATGTCCAAGAGCTATTGTAATATATAAATAAGAACCTAGAGGGGAGAAGAGGGCTTCGCATTCGGGTTCGATTATGTTGTGATGAGTGATTGTTGTTAATGTTGAGAGAGAAGTATTGTGTGGTGAGAGAAGTTTGTTTTGTAATATCTTTAGCTGGGTGCGAAGATCAACCCTGCAGCTGGGTGCGCAGGGAGGGGAGAGACGAAGAGAAAGAGAGAGAGATCTGCAATTTGAGTGCGCAGATAGAACTGTATGCTTTCATATAATATCAAGAAACACAGTTCTGTGGATGTAGCCCTAAGGAGAGGGTGAACCATGTATATCTTGTTGTTGTGTGTGATTGATGTTGTGTTCTTTTTCTCTTTGATATACTGTTAATGCAATATTGTGTTTGATTTGAGATATAGTTCGCGAAGTAGGCTTAAGGAAGATAAAGAATAACTAAGTTTTTGTGTGTCGTTTCCCTAGATTCACTTTTCATTTCCTCTGGTTGTAGACACCTATCTTCTACAACCCCCTATTGCTATTTCGGGTGAGACTGCATCTGCTTCACAGGTGTTGTCGAAAGGGCTAGTAGTTAGGGTTCGTTGGTGCGTTGTTAGAGTTGAACCTTGGGTCTGCCCCTGTGCCAACAAATACCATTAAGCACTAAGAAACAACATCAGATGCATTCATCATACATTATAACAACAACACTAAGTAGATAAACAACATAATTTACATCACACAAAGCACATGAAGACACATGATATACGTGGTTCACCCAGTGTGGAGCTACGTCCACCAAGTTCTTCTTCTTCTTTATTAGTCTTCAATATTCTTACATTTGATCTCTCCTATGCACAAAGCCACAGAGCCAAACTCCATAGAGAATAGGATATCTGCACGTAGCACGCCAGATCCTCCTTGCCATAATCAGGTCAAGGCACAAAACCAACTCCTTAGTAGCACAAAGCCTTACTTTACAAAGTTTGTTTGCACGAAGAAACTTACAACCTCTTGCACTAAGCCAACATTACTACTTACAACATATTATGCACATATCCAACCAGCCAATGCTTCTTACATCGCTTAGCTACTTATTTATACATTTACAAAAAGGCCTAAACATGGGTAAACCCATGGTCCAACATCCCATAACCCATTACATAAACCCTAGTAAACCCTTTGTTGGGTCCACAAGCCTGCAAAATGAGTAAGATCTCGCGATCTCAGCTCTGCCTGGGTGCTCCATCTTTGACCAACCTGTCGAAGTCCCAAAAGTCGTCAAACACAACCAATGTTTACTCAAAACTTGGTCAAGGGCCAACAAGCCCCCAACACTCACTTGTGACTCGTCCCAAGTCACTCAGATCTGGGCAATGTTCCTTCAAAGGCCTCGATATTAGCTCGAGTTGCCTCGACTTGTTGCTTCTCCAAAGCCTCCTACTTAGCAAACTCATGAATCTGTTTCTCTGTAACAAGCCCTTCCAGGCACTATTCCATTGTTGTAACCATCTGGTCCAGCTGTAAGCCTTGTCCTTCAATCTCTTCAAAAATCATTCAGGCTTCATCCTACATCGGCTATAGTATCTATGTAAATTCCATGCCTCTGTTTTGGATAGCAGTAATCTGTTGTTGGACTGCACGTTGCTCTTGTGATCTCTTCATTTTCTCGTCCATAGTGAGTAGCTTCATATGCACTTGCACGATGGATTCCTGCTGCTACACCTCCTAGAGCCATGCTTCCAGTTTCCTCAGCTCCGGATCTTCTGCGAGGTGTTAATAGGTTTTCGCACTTTGATCACTCAACTTCTTACATTCTAAGGCGAGGACCTTGATCCTTCCAACTGCGCTCTTAGCGGCTTCCTCCCTTTGGTCGTGCACTTCTTGGGGGGTGCTCGGCACTACTTGGAGCTCTAACTCTATTATCCTTTATTGAAGCTGCTAAATGGCCTCAACGAGCTTCCCCACTTGCATCTCGATTGAATCTGGTTCCACCTGTGCCAAGACTGACACAGAGACAAGTGCTTTAGTCATCGCTTCTTTGACCGTAGTCTTCTCTGTGAGAAGCTAGTCTTTTTATTTTTGTATCTTCGCATTTTCCTCATCGAACATCACCCGAATTTCATATTTATCCTTCTCGTAGGCACACATGACTGCACAACTCGTAGTTGCTCCACGACCTTCTCCTTTTCTTGCTTCAATAATTCTGTAGCTTGTTCCTTTTCTTCTTGGACTCGATGAAGCCGAACCTCTGTTGCATCTTCTATTCTTCATAATTGGGTCGGCTCGTCCCCCAATTTTGCAATCTTTGACGAAGAGGGCGTAGTAGGTACTGCGCAGATCAAATGGATGGATTTTTGTATCTCCTTCAGTTCCTTCTCGATTCTTTCATACAACGTCTCTTGCTTTGCTCCATATCGTTGCAAGATATCCTCTGAAGCATCCTCCACGGCTACGATGATTAGATCAACATCATCTTCTGTGAGCGTGGACTTCATCTTGGGCTTACTGGCGCACATCTTTTTTATTGCCGAGGGTTTCTGGGTAGAAACCTTCCTTTTCTTCGATGTTTCGGCCTCATTAAGGGGATCCTTCGACAGTGTAACTTTGCCTTTTCCTTACTTTTCTCCTTCTTCCCCTCCTCTATCTTGATTTACTTTGTCTTCTCCTCCTCCTCCTGCGGGTGAGTGAGGCACACTTTCCTCCGAGGTGGTGTCCTCCTCATTATTCTCTATGTTCTGCACTTCCTCCTTTTTCTTATTTTTCTTCGCGCTTCTCTGCCCGACATGCTTGACCCGAGTGACCAAGGGACTTCCTATGATGTTGGGGTCAGAGATTTTTGCATCATCAATCGGTACAAGGAACTTTTTCATCCATTCTTTAGTGATCTCCTCCATATCTTCGTCAGTCAGTTTATAATAGGATTGTAACTCCTCCTTTCTCTCATCCCTGTGCGTAGTGATATAAATAAAGTGTCAATCTGTGCGGAACTTCACTAGCAGTATGTACTGGTGCAATGTGTTCGGTGTCATGCATGGGAATGACTCAATAGCATGCTTCAACTACTGGTAGTAGGCATGGAACACAACGTTCAACTGCCACTACTTCGACATATCATTTTTATACCACAATGTGGAGAACCTCGTGGCCAACGACTCTAATGGCTCAACTTCTAGAAATGTCACTCCTTCCGACATCTGCCAAGAAAAAAATGCGATTAATACAAGTAACCAATTGAAATGGAATTCATAACCCTGATCCTATGCTTCGCAGTAGCCTTTCTCGAGATCATTGATGAGGTAATTTTCCCAGTTCATTTTCATACCCTTCACGCACTTTCTAGCGAGGTACACTATGAACCTAGTAACCTGTGTTAGACGGTTCTTTCCGACAAGCTTGCCAGGAATAAGTTGGCAAGAGAGGTGCACTACGCCATCCTGGATAGAGGCTACCTTGTAGCCTCGCTTTCCCTTTTCTACATCACCATAATCCTCCTTTATGCGTTGTGCCAAGGAGTGATTTGAAGTCTTCCCTGGGTATAACTATTGAGGGTCTAGTCCCTACATGCTCAGTCCTGTAATCAAGTGGATCAACGTCATATCCACAGTAACGTGCCTATCGAGCCACATATATCCTCCATGGTAGCATGACAAGAGGAGTTTAACGCAAGTGTTAACCTCCTGATGTCGGCCAAAGTGAGGGATCTTCATTATGTTCAGGATAGTGGACTACATTAGCTCCTTAATCCACAGCTATGAGACTATGCACGACTTCTTCCCAGTCATCCTCATCAAATACCAATGGGGCACGAGCATGGCGTAGTTCTTTCTGTCGTTGAGGTTAAAGTCGTTGTTTTTCAGGGCTTGGATCTATCCTAATTGGGGTCCAACTATGCGTACCCCCTTCTAGATGTATGCAGTGATCAATGTGTACTCAAAGTCTTGTGGGATACTGTCGCGGTTAACCGTGCCAGCCAAAGGCGATATATAATCTAGCAAGACCGATGCGATCTACTTCGCATTAGCCAGATCGTCATGGTGCTTGCTTTGATTCTCAGTAGCACAGCTAGAACAAACTCCAGTCGAGGGGGATGCTTGCAATCCCCCAGTCAACGACGCCTGTATTCCTACAGACATAACTCTCTTAGCCATGAGCTCCTCAAGAATCTCCTCCACAGACTTCTCTAACGCGCTAGGTTCACACGACATTCACACTTGTAACCAAATATATCAGGTAGGCGAATGAACAAGCGAGGTAATCAAACGGATGGTGAGGTCTAGAAAGAACAACGTGGTACAATGGATTCTCTGTTAGCTTGGATATTCATGGGTGGAAAAAAGTGTACCCGGTGCAATGTCCGACGGGTTAAATAAACTAGCATCGTAACAAATTCTTCCAATGGGAAGGAATGCGTCCATCAATGTGAATTTGTCTGTTGTGGCACGGTCTCAATGGTCCATTTTCTCATAACTGCATTTTCTAGCCGTTCTGGGGCATCATTCTAATGGTCGGGGTGCCTCCAACGGTCATATAGCTTCATCATGGCAAAGTCCCATTCTGCGTGGTTATGCTATTCCGACGAGGTTCAAGTTCTGTAGATCTGCTTCCTGTAAAGTCTTCCTTCTATTTTCTGTAGCTTCCTGCAGCTTAGATTTCTTCCTACTGAGCTTCCTCGCCTTCTTTCCTATGATCTAAGCTTCTCTAACAATTTCTGGAATCCTCTTCCCATTTGTATTCTTATTCTCTACTGGTGAAAGGACTTCACACTGTTGATGTGCTCTTACATATTCTGAGGTAAATGTCCCTTCTCTTACTATTTATGGGGTGGCTATACTTATTTCTTGCATGGACAGGTTCTTTAAGCCTTTCTGTGTTCTTTCAACTTTAACGACTAATTCTCTGGCTCTCTGTTGCTTCGACTTATCCTCTTATTCTTCTATTAGTTGCTCTATTTTTCTGGTTATGAAGTCCCTTAGTTCTTAATTTTTCGGTTCTGGAGCTTCCTCCTTTTCTTTCCTTCTAACTTGATCATTCTCAATCCAAGTCTTTCCTAATAAAAGTGGAAAAGGGGCATTGTTATCAACAAATCTAATAACTTCAAAGTCCTCTTTTGCTGATGTTTCATGAACGGTCATAGGTATATTAGTAACTCTTCCACATATGGTTATCATCTTTCCTTTAAACAAGCCTATCCTTCCCAATGAAGGTACCATCGCAGGCTTTCCCAAAATTTCCCAAGTGCTTTCTGGCATAATATTCACGTGTGTTTCTTCATCCAATACACAGTTGATGTCGAAGTCTTCTATTCTTGTAACTATGCGTTGTTTTTCTTTCAGGATTTCTGGTAAAATGATGTCTCTGTGATCATCCATTACTTATTTTAACTGTACTAACACAGTCTCTGACTATTTCTCTTTATGATTCCCCGACATGTTGTTAACCTCTTGACTTTCCTTAGAGTTTTCTTGTCTTGTGTTCATGTTTTCAACTTTAGCAATCATCCTTGGGTAATCCTCAACCTCATGACCAATAGCTTTACAACAAAGACAAATAGGACTTGTACCAGGGCATTCCTTAACAAGATGTCTTGGTCATCTGCAATTATAACATAGTGTCAATCCTATCTTTCTTTTAAACGATCCCCAACCTCTCTTGTACTGCGCACTGGGATCATAGTGTTGGACCTGCAATATGAAAAGATTATTTCTAGGTTTCTACATCCACTTATTAGTCCAAAAATTCTTTCTATGCATAGGAATAACATATATTTCTCTATTTCTATCAAATTTATTTGGATCAATTCTTTCTTCTAATGGTACCCTAACTTGCAAACTAGGACAAAACCTATCAAACATACCTAGATTCATACTTTTAAAGAAAAAATTTCCACTTATCTTACCCTTACTAGAGCACAAAGCTTTAAGATCTTACCTCTTTTCTTTAGATCCGGTTTCTTTCTTAGCATAGAGCTTCACAAGTTAATTAGAATATTGTGCACTACAACAACAGATCTAGGCACATAGCTTTCTCTTTTCTTTAGTTCCTAGCAATCATAGTTTCAGGTCCCAACAACAGAACCATTTGTTGGCATAGGGGTAGACCTAGGGTTCAACGCTTCAACATCACACCAACAAAACCCTAACTACCAACCCTTTTGACAACACCTGCGAAGAAGATGAAGTCTCATCCGAGGTAGAGACAAGGGGGGTTGCAGGACTCAAGTGTCTACAACCAAGCTGAGACATAGATCTGTGATTACAACACTCAGTAAGGAACTTTAGACAACAATAAGTATTAGTTCATGAGTCTCATTCATATCTCAGATTAACCCTTATTATAGATCAGCGCAGTAACAATCAAGATCATGCACTCACAATCACTTAGCATATAGCATTAGCTCGGATCTAGCATTTATTCATCTTTAATACCATTAAGCACTAAGAAACAACATTAGATGCATTCATCATACATTATAACAACAACACTAAGCAGATAAACAACATAATTCACATCGCACAAAGCACATCAAGACATAGGATACACGTGGTTCGCCCCAGTGTGGGGCTACGTCCACCAAAATCTTCTTCTTCTTTATTAGTTTTTAATATTCTTACATTCGATCAATCCTGTGCACAAAGTCACAGAGCCAGACTCCGCAGAGAATAGGAGATCTGCGTGCAGCGCGCCAGATCCTCCTTCCCAAAATCAGGTCAAGGCACAAAGCCAACTCCTTAGTAGCATAGAGCCTTACTTTACACAGTCGGTTTGCACGAAGCAACTTACAACCTCTTACACTAAGCCAACATTACTACTTACAACATATTGTGCACATAGCCAACCAGCTAGTGCTTCTTACATCGCTTAGCTACTTATTTATACATTTACAAAAAAACATAAACATGGGTAAACCCATGGGTTGGCATCCCATAACCCGTTACATAAACCCTAGTGAACCCTTTGCTGGGTCCACAAGCCCGCAAAATGAGTAAGATCCTGCGATCTCAACTCTGCCTGGGTGCTCCATCTTCGACCATCCTGTCGAAGTCCCAAAAGTGGTCAAACACGACCAATATTTCCTCAAAACTTGGTCAAGGGATGACAATTGTTTCCATCACTCTTACTCGATTGACTAAGGTGTTGGACTGAAGAAGAAGGTTGTCAGTACTGTCGTTTGAAGTGGCGAGTTTTCAGGCTCGTGGACTGAAGAAGTAGGTTGTGAAACATGTAAGAAACTCCCTCCATGTGAGAGAGGTTGTTGGGGAAGTGATTTTCCCAGAGGGATCCCATCAACAACTTGTTGGGTATGTGTTATATTCTTTGCATGTGTGTGTGTGTGGGTGCGTCAGATACGACAACTGTGTCTGACGATCCGTACAAACTAGGGCTCTGCCGTTGCGCCGGGCGCTTCCTAGGGGGGTCCCAAGGGGGGGCAGGTATGCCCCCCCCTGGTTACGCGCAGCGTTCGGGGCAACGCCCCGAATTTTTTTTTTTGGGCGGTTTTTGCTTTTTTTAGCGGATTTTGCTATTTTTAGCTGATTTGTAAATTAAATCCTGGATTAAGGGATTAGGGTTTTGGTATCTACGGAATACCTAAAAACATTGTATATATTGTATGAAGAATGGTGAAATTCGATATAATGAAAATAAGAAAGGTTTTCCCGGTTGAGGGTTTCCGGTAAAAATCTCTGTGTATTCTGTGTATGAGCCATTGATTAATTTTTGTATTTCTTAAGAATATATATGCATTGCTTTACTTCACAGGTTTAAAATTTACATGTGGTATCAGAGCACGTTTTTGGCTTCAGAGGGACGCCTTTATTGCTGAGGGTTTGGCTCAGTCTTGATAGATCAAGTTTATCTTGGGTCTGTGATAAACCTGGGTTCAGTGGGAGCTTTTGCAGAGGAGATTCGAGTAAAGTAAGAGGAATGGAGAGCTCATCTAGAATCGAGATAGAGAAGTTCAATGGTAAAAACTTTGAGATATGGAAGCTCAATATGGAGGACCTTCTTGTAGACAAAGAACAATGGATCGATGTGGATCCTGGTACATAGCCTACTGGTACACCATCTACAAGCACACAGGCTACTGGTACACCTCCTACCAGTACACAAACTACTAGTACACCAGTTACTGGTATGTCGAAGGAAGATTGGGACAAGTTGGACAGAAGAGCAAGGAGTACCATTTGACTCTGCCTGGCAGATTCGGTGTTGTTGAATGTCTCGGGAGAATCTACAACCAAGGAACTATGGGATAAGTTAGGGAGTTTGTATCAATCAAAGTCCCTGGTAAACAAGTTGTTTCTTCGAAAGAAGCTGTATCATCCTAGGATGGAAGATGGAGATTCTGTGACAGAACATCTAAATGCCTTTAATACTATGGTAAGTCAACTTGGATCTGTTAATATTACGATTGTAGAAGAAGATAAGTGTATTAATTTGTTATGTTCTTTGCCAGACTCTTGGGATAATATGGTTGTAGCAATAGGTAGTACCACTCAACCTACATTGAAATACGAGGATGTAGTTGCATCATTGTTATCTGAAGAGATGAGGCGAAAAAGCATGGATGGTCACAGCACAGATGCTTTATTTGTAAGAGGGTATCCCCAAGAGAGGAACCCTGGTAAGCCTTCGGGATGGAGATCTAAATCTACAGGTAGATCTAAGTCCCCAGGAAAATCTTTGAGGAAATGATGGAAGTGTGGAAAAACAGGGAATTATAAGAAAGATTGCAGGTCTAAGAAGGTTGAAAAACCAAAGGGATCTGATAGTACCTCTTCCACGGAGGTGAAACCCTCCATTGACGAAGGAGGTGATGTTTACCTAGAATCTACAAGTACACATGCAAACCATGGTGTATGGTTGATCGACTCAGGTGCATCATACCATATGACTCCTCACAGGGAGTGGTTCTCTGAATATGAAAAATATGATGGTGGTGATGTATTCCTAGGAGATGACTCGACAGCGAAAATCTTGGGACGTGGAAGGGTTAAGTTGTTG
>JASDQU010240455.1:89091-101366 GCA_032191745.1 Picea mariana | reverse complement strand
AATGATGTACAGAACAGAAAAAGACTGCCTATCATTTCGAAGAAGAAGAGGTTTTCTCCCTTTATGGGTTTCCTCGTGAAAATCTGTCTCTGTGTGTATTTTATGTGTGACTGATGATCTTTACTCTTACTGTCCATATGCTGTATGTTGGTTGATGACACATGAAGAAATCTTACTAATTGTTTAAAAGGCATAAAATTGTTTAAGCTTATAAACAACTGATTCACCCCCCCCCTCTCAGTTGTTTTAGTATTTCCAACAGCTCCTACATCAACTTTCCCCTGAAGTTTGTGGATTTATTTTGCGTGTTATGCTGAATAGGATGGCTATAATTTACTTTGGACCTTCGTGTTTCAGAGATCTCAACTCTCAACTTTTCCAGACCTCTTTTATCTGAAGTTCACGATCTGTCGCCACACATCCCTCTGGATCTGACGGGCCAGATTCACTTCGAACTTTGGGTTTCGAGAGTTTCAATTCTCAACTGAAATCCTTGAAGTGATTTTTACCGAAGCCTCGCATCTATGGACATGTAACTCCCTAGCAACCAACGACCATAATCTATTTCGGTTCTTTGGCGATTTCTCCTCCTATGTGCACGCAGAGGCTAAAGCTCATGCAATTTTCCCAAATCCAACGGTTTGGACTGATCTTACTCCTTCCTGGATGGATCTTAACCCTTTATCTTATCCAACATTCGAAAATTCTTCTTATGAAAGATTTCTCCCATTAAGTCCTCTATACTTGTTCTTCCTTCGAACTTGAAATTCCCCAAAGGGATTTCTTTGACACTTAGTCAATTTTTGGTCCTGTGCACTCCTCGCAACTAACCTCTACATTGTCTTACGATAAAAACCAAGTTATTTCTCCAAAGTTTTCTCCAAGTCAAAGACTTCACATACACACTCCTTGCGTTCAATATGCACACTCTACATACAAAAGTTCCACGCTATCTCTTCTAATCTTCGAGTCTAAAGACTCTCTCACACGCACTCCTTGCGTTCGGTATGCACTCCTTGCATAACTTACAAAAGAGAAACAATTGATACTTATTCAATTCTTCATGAATTCATTCATTCATCATGAACCTCATACATCCACAAAATTCATAACAATAGTAAAACTGTAAAACTATATCAACATTGTACAACTGGATAAATTATCCTCTGTTTTATTCATTCCAGAAACACACAATTACACTCCTATCTCTTACGAACAATACAGTGAAAAAAAACTTGTCTAAGGACCAATAGAATCCTTCTCTCCTCTTCCTCCTATCTAAGTTCTATCACCTTGTACTCTAGCAGTTACCTACCCAACTTAATTAAATGCAACCTAATGACTAATAAGGGATAATATCCTACACCTGTAATATTTTACAGTCGTGTAAGGATTTACAATGATCCGTCATTTCAACAATGACCCGACTTTACATAAAACTAATTTAATTAACGAAAAATTCAAAAAATCTCCACACCGCTACCAATTTGGTTAAGAGTCGATTTGGTTCTTTCAATGTGCTGAGGTGTCGATTTCGCTTCCACTTTCGCTTTTCTTAATTTGATAACGATGCTCCTGCATCATGTTGTAACAACTTTGAGCCTTGTTTTTTACTTGGCCTTGTGCCTCAAAGAATCTATGGTTTACCTTGAGTGCCATCTTGGGAATGAGGGAAAGTGTTCAAGGGATTTTCCTAAGATATGTTACCTGGAAAAAAAAACAAAAAAAAAAAACAAAAAAAAAAAACTAATTAGATGTTACTAAAATAAATCTATATACTTGCGACCTATTAAATTCATATGAGAAGCAATGGAATGAAAAATATTTTGAGAATGACATTCGCATCTATAGAAACCATTTCGATACCTCCACTAGAATTTTTATATCAGGTGAAAATGGGGTCCATGCCCATGTACGGTTCCAGGGATAAAATGACTATGTGACTATTACTCTAGACTAACTAAAAATGAATTTTTATATCAGGTGAATTTTTATAAATGACTATGTGACTAAAACTTTTAGTCACGACAACTAAAAATGACTAAATTCTACTATTTTTTTGCAACACACTTATAAATAACTAATTTGATAGTTGGATAAAAAACACAACTTATAAATAATTAGTCACACAAATAAAAATGAGTAAATAAATGACTATTACTCTAGACTAACATTTGGTAATTTGGACATTAATATATATTATTTCTTGTTATATACATTATGGTTTCTATTAAGGTCTCATTATATTAGACCATTTTGTAATCTATTCTTCAAAAAACAAGAAGGCTGAAACTATAACATATAAGCTAGAGTGAAATATACAACATCTATTTGGCTTGATCCATGGCATATTCCTAAGCGATGAAATTATATTGATTAAACCAAAATCGATCTACAAGGTAGAGTTCCTCCATTATGAAACTTTACTATCAAATGTGGAGTCCACTCACTCATGGAAGTTTTCCGTCACAACTAGTAAAACCTGGAGTCTTCATAGTTAAACTAATCAAACTTGGTACTTTTATAGTTACATTAATTTAAGGTAATACTGTAATGAATATATATATATATATATATATATATATATATATATATATTGTAAAATTTATATATTATAATATTTGTTTCCAAGATTATATATTGCAAATGTTGTATTTACATTTATGAGATGATAATATCATATGAAAATATGATAATATCATAGACAATATTTGACATATTGTTGGGTTAGTATTGCGCGTAGGGTTAGTGTAGTGGGAAAGTATTGGCGGGAGCGGGGAGTGTATTGGGAAATTATTGGTGGGATTGGGGAATACACAGTGAAAAATTCACCCCGACAGGGGTAATTTGATAGAGGAGTGGGGAATACCGATGGTTTTAAGGACATAATTCAGAGTGGGGAGTACACCATCCAAGATAGACAATTCAAGGGAGTGGAGTTCTTTCACTGGTTGTTGGGAGACAATTCAAGCGAGTTGGGAGTGGGGATTGGGGTTGCTTCACTGTGGGAATAATTCAGGGGAGTGGGGAGGGCATTATTTATGCAATGCACCTCTACAAACAAAATGAGAGTTTGTTAATTTGGGTTTTATGTCACGAATTGGAGTTGGAGTCGACCAGAGAGGGTTTGTTTGTCAATTTGATGGAATGAATTTGATCCAGAGCCAACCAGGGAGGGTTTTTCTGTCAATTTGATGGCATGAGGGGTTTTAGGTTTTAGTTGATATAAGTATAGAAACTGCTTGCATGCATGGATGATAAGTCTTGTTTGGAGAGGACTTCCAGACTTCTAAAAGGGTGGGAAAGGAATTCAGATTTTGCTAGGCCGTCTATAATGAATTTGAATTCAGTGAGTCCCTCTGCAGCGAAGTTGGATTTGGGGATACCCTCAGCAGTGAAGTTAGAATTGGGGATGCCCTATGCAATGAATTCAGAGGTAATTCGAAACCCTGCGAAAAATTTAAATTATCTTGACTACAACACAATGGATCCAATGAAAATAGTTGTATAAGCCTCTGTGTGCAGTATGAATTTATTCGAGTCTATAAAAAAAAATTAATTGTATTGTCAGCATGACTAGCTTGACCCTCATGGGTCGATTTGTCTCTATATTTTATGCAGAGCATCCACACATTCTATATCTCTTTGTCCACGTCATTTCATATCTCTCTTTGACCGCGCCTATTAGTTTCATGCCAATCTATTCTGATTTTAGGGAATTGGTGTTAGTTGTTATGTTTTGATCTAGTTCTCAAATATTGTAGCAATCTATTTGATGGAGATGACAATGTGATTTGGCTTCTACAAAACAAAGGGAGGATTTTATGAGTTTTCAGGGTGCTGGGTAGGGGATAAACCAATACTTTGTTCTCGAACTAGGGGGGTTTCTTTCAACCTGTTTTGTATTTCATGTCATTCACTTGTTTGAAGAATACAGGGCCTCATTTCGCCTGATCATGGACACTGTGCTTATTTTGAGATTGTGTCTTAGTGTAATGTGGGTTGTTCATTTTTTCTTTCTAACCCTATCACTAAGAGAAGAGTTCACCCGCAGCTAAATGACTACATCAATATTGTCTAATATTATCACTAGGGACCCTTTAATTTCTACCCCCACCCCTGCCATAGTCAATATTGGTGAAAATCTGCTAAAAATATGGATTCCTCCAGCTTCATTAGCTCTATTAATCTCTCTACAAGTGCTCATATTCTAATGTTCAGGTCTAGTCAGTGTCTTAAATACCTTTGTCCCCGAGGGAGGGTATTTTTTTTCCTAAGGGAGGGATAAAATATGATGAAAGGATTTGTACCATTGCATAATTTGTATATGCCTTTGAAGAACCAGAAGCAGTTAAAGCCAAAGTGGAAGCAACATCTGAGCCACCATATTTCCCTGTATCCCTTCCATATCAATAGCCTCTTTAGGAGCTACATGCATATAACTTAGGATCATTTCAGGTGTAGTAAGATAGGCATGCATCCAAGTATAACAATCAATACCCTTATTTTCTTACCCTCAAATTGTTAAATAAGGCATAAGGTATGAAAAGTCAAGCTATTTTAACCATTATCCTAGGTTGGGCTTCCCTTCTTTCTATCTAGATTTACCTCTATAATTAGTATCCTACCCTCTCTCTAGCCTTTCACAATTTTGTGGGTTCAATTCCTTCCATTGATTGAAACATTTCAAGATATATATATATATATATATATATATATATATATATATATATATATATATATATATATGAACTACAAATCCTTGATACCTTTGTTATTTAAAATTATAACCTTATAATACTAGTTATTGAAATAGTTCTATATATAATCATAAAATGATGGATAATGCATCTAGGAAAATATTTGGTTAGGCAATGTTAAATCTAACACTAGTTAAATCTAAAACTTGCGAAACTAGTTAAATCTAACACTTGCCTTAGCTCGTTAGATTCATGTTTTCCATTTTTATTGAGTTCTTTAGTTGTTAAAAGGGATTTGGTTTGGTTTTCCCAAATAGGTATTTTTTTCTTGTGGGGGGGGCGGCATTGAATAATAATGGTGTGGTTGTAGGGCTGCAATGAAATCTAGGTGTTCCAATTTCTATTTTTTTTCTTGAATTAAAAAAATAAATTAATAGTGGAATGCATAACATTAAAGACGGATCAACGTCAAAGGTTGACTATAGATTAATACCATGCATATGATGAGAAATTAGCTGAAGAGAATCTCATAGACAAATATCCATGTCCATGTAATGATTGTCTTGGTGGAAAGGTGAAAAAAAATGTGATTTTCCGCCATATGATAAGATATGGGCATAGTGATATAATCCCTTGGGATTACAATTATTATGAAGATAAGATAGAATTGCAGAGTGTGAGAGATGAATATGCAACAAACATAGATGAAGTGGCACCAAACATGGATGAAGAGGAAACAATGTTAGACAATGAGTTTGAATTTGATAGAATGTTGAATGAGGGTCTAAATGATGATTGGGCCAAGTCGATGGAGGATGTTTTAAAGCTTGTGTATGCTAATTGCAAGTTAAGTCGTTTGACAACAATCCTTAAAATTATTAACTTGCAAGTGGTGTTCGGTTGCACAAATGAGAGTGTAGATCAGTTATTGGCATTATTAATTATGTTGTTACCTCTTGACTCCACATTGCCAACAAAACAAAGTCAATGTAAAAAGAAAATCACTAAGCTATGCCTAGGGTATGAAAACATCCACACATGTGTGAATGATTGTGTATTAATTCAAATTAATCTTGCAAGTGAGAGTGAATTTTTGAAATATCATGAAGCGAGGTATAGACTAGGGTTGAAATCAGTTTTGGTTCCTAGAAAGGTTCTTCAACACTTTTCAATAATCCCACAATTACTCTGAATGTATAGATGATCCATGTAATGAAAGCGATGTAAAACAATTGTGCACATTCTATAAGTTTCCATACTTTAAGGATATTTCCATTAGGCATAATGTTTACTTTATGCATACTGAGAAAAGTATAGCCTATGCTATTATAAAAAAAAAATTGGGTGCTTCTGATACTATTTCATCACATGAAGACCTTAGACAACTAAAGATTTGTTGAAATCTTTGGGTTGAAAAATATGTTGATGAAAAATATAGAAAACCTAGTGCTCCTTATTTCTAGACAAAGAAAAAATGTGCACAATTCTTAGAGTTGATGTCTCAAACTTTCTTTCCCACTGGATATATAAGTAGTAGTATTAGAATACAAACTGACATTAATATCTTAAGAGGCATCAAGAGCCATGAATATCGTGTCATAATTGAGAATATTTTACCTATTGTGGTAAACATATCAAGTTTGGAAAAGGGTCCAAGATTGGAAATTATAAGGTTGGGCCTAATATTAAAGAGAATGAGTTTGCATGTATTAGATCCTTCTAACTTTGATAGTTTGAGGGAGGAGGTCGTTGAAGTCCTTTATCTATTGGAACGAGAATTTCCACCAACAATCTTTAACATTTCTATGCATCTCTTGATACATCTAGAATATGAACTAGATCATGGTGGCCTAGTAAGATCAAGATGGATGTATCCTATAGAACGATATATGAAGGTTTTGAAAACATTTGTTCATACTAGGGAAAAACCGAAAGGAAGCATGTCTGAGAGATATTCAGTGCAAGAGGCCATGAGATTTTGCATAGAATATATGAAGGAATTTAAAAATGTCAATTGACGTGTATGGGATGATGACGAAGATGAGAGATTTGAAGGTAGAGTATTAGAAGGAAATGGATGTCGCTTCAAGCTACCACATCAATAAATAAGTGCAATACATGCCTATGTTCTTTAAAACACATGTTCGTTTGATAAGTGGCGTAGTTAAAAATATTTTTACACAATAATTTATTTACTCAATTGCATTTACACATTTATATTATCAATATTACTATCTGTACGTTAATATTCTATGTAGAAAATATGAAGAAGAGAATCAAACATGAAAGCAACATCGACATCAAAAATGCATGAGACAACATGATTTGATTGGAGGTGATTATTTTCCAAAATTTGAAGAATGGATTGCTAATATAGTCAGTGATGCAAAAGAAGAAGGTTGAGATATAACAATGGAGGAAAGTGAGCTTTCACAATCTCCACATTTATGGGCTATGTGTTTTAGTGGAATGTGGGCCTATGGTATTCATTTAAGAGTGGAAGAAAAAGACAAAGGAAAGACAAATTGTGATTGTGTTGTTAGTGCTGAATTTCATCAAGAAACTGAGAAGAAATTTTATGTTGGATTCATCCAAGAAATTATTCAAGTGGATTTTGGTGAAAATATTCCTAAATTATTAAAATGTAAGTGGATCTGACCATCCACAGTACAACTTGATGAGTATGGATTTGTACGCGCAAATACACTACAATTTTTATCAAAGATGGATGAACCACATATTTCCCCTCTTCAAATTAACCAAGCATTTCTAATTGTTGATGTAAGAATCCCAGGATGGTCGTATGTAATTCAAACAAAGTCTCATTCGAAATGAAAATTCATGGAAGTTGTCGATATAATGCTTGATGGGAAATACGTTAATTTACAAGAAACATTCGAAGAAGTGGTTGACGACGATGATGGAGTGCTTGAAGAATATACTTTGATTACCAACAAAGATATTGGGAGAGAAAATGTATTTCATGTCACAGATGAGAATGAGGAAGAAAATCAAGCAGATGCAGACATGAGTGATCATGATTTTGATCTTGGTGGCAATGTAGATGACTATGAAGTTGTTTTGTCACCTTAATTATTATATCGAGGATTTCCCTATGGGGAAATCGACAGATGAGAGGTGTCGATTCCCTCACCTTTCAAAACCCCGAACGCCGATGTACGATGCCACGTGCTGTCCTCTGCTGTGTGGGACCCGTCGCAACTCGGGACTTCGCTGTTTCTCCGTGCTCCCTTCAACCTCGAAAACGCCAAAGTGCCGAGTCCCGACTCCTCGGGATCTCGTGCCGCCTGTCCCTCTGATGATCGACGGCTCCGATTAAGTCGGGAAATCGCAACTCGCGATTTCAACGTGCATGCAATTATTGCACTCGCCAACCCCGATATGCCGATGTTCGATGGCAGATGGGTTCTTCTGCGCTTGAAAGTTAATTCTTCTTTAGAAGTTCAAGTCGTCGATTCTCTTCCTCTTGAAGAGTTCTCTGCTCCACCACCTTCGTCCTGTGCAACTGAAAACAAAGGTGCTATCCCTCCTGAGCTACGTTCCTCTGACTCCTTCAGAGAACTTCCACACACTTCCCGTGTTCGACTTTCAACCACTCCCAACAGTGCTTGAAATCTTCCAGGTTCTGTGCTTTCACAATCACAGCAAAACCCGACCTTCCTTTTCTCAGACTTGCTACTGAGACTCCAGTCCGACCTGCACTCACCTGCACGGTTCGAACAACCCAATTCACTCTGGGAAAAACGAGAACAAAAGTTCAACTGTTTAGCCTCCTCAACGCACTCTATGCGGAGGAATTCGACTGCACTCTGTGCAGGAATCTCCTGGCTCAAACAGAGGAACAATTGGAACTCATTTCCTCATTCTCTCAGGTTTCGGACCTGATATGCAATCAAATATGCAGTATATAAAAGATAAGCATAAAAATAAGCAAGCATGCAAAAGCATAATACCAACAACACACAGAGATCAAACACATCCATGGAATTGAACCAAAGCTCTCTCTATTAATTCAATATCTGTACATGGAGTTTCTTCACAAGCTCTCTGCTCTGCTTTTCTCTTCTCAATGCTAATGCTGAAAGATAATCTGAATGTAATAATACAACAATACAGCGGAGGGTTATTCCGTTTTCCCTCTCGAAAGCTAAAACTGTCTAATCTTCAGTTAATTCCTATCTACCAGCATTAAACTATTAAATGCCTTCCTATCTATAATATATTACAAGTGCGCCCGGCTTTGAATGCCTTCATTTAAATGGCGGCGCAACAAATCTTCAAAGTGATTCAAAAATGTATGTGCTGGCGTTGTCTAGCTGTTCCTCTCTTTCCACGCGCTGGCTCGCTTGATGAAGTGTGGATGCTCCTGCATCATACATGTTTGGTGTTTGGAGCAATTACTGAATTAAATTCTGAGTATTGTCATTGTTTAACCACTCCGAATTTGAGTACAAAATCTAATTTTGTATCACTTATGTACTATTGATTTCAAGATATATAAGCAACACTTCAAGGTTTGATTTTAAGTCACATTTGTTCTTTCACATGCCCACTTAATTTTTGAGCACATGCACTAATAAAATATGAGATTCAAACTCATATTCCACTCTTGTTCTACTGATTCAAGTTGTTGATTTATACATTATTGTTTATTTGGACTTCAAGAAATGAGGAAAATGACTTTAAGGTGCAAATTAGTAGATGATAGTGATCATAATGTTGAAACATTGACATAATATGAGCGCTTTCATAGAGAACATGTGACCAAGAATAATGAATATTTATCGTCTTTTGGTTTTACAAATAGGTAAGTTGTAAATCCACTAAGTAGTATGTTATTTGTTTAATAGAGTTTAATTAAATTTTATAGGCAATAGATTTATGTATATAAGACATAATATGATAAAAAAAAATTGTTTTATAGGCAATAAATAGAGTGTAAATAAAATGTGGAGAAAAATGAAAGGAAAGTAAAGATACAATGCCTCCAACTCATAGAAGCCAATGCATTTGTGATTCAAAAAATGCAGTTGGTGAAAAGAATAGTTGTGATGATGTGCGTCCTAATATAACACATGGTGATGTGAAGCCTGATATAGCACATGGTGATGTGCAACCTGATGATCTCTTAGCACAAAGTCTAAGAGATATTGTTGAAAAACATGATCAGAGAAAAATAACACGTCAAAGTCTGCAGATGATTTATTCAAAATTAAAGGATGTGTTTGAAGTGAAATCTACGGACATTAGTACTAATCTAACTACATCCACACATGATGTGGCCAAGGAGCATGCAATTCCAGTTAATGAAGCTCATGAAGAGAGACTGCTTGCATCTAGTGTGCCTCAAAGTACAAATGTTGCATATACAACTTTTGATGGAACTTGTACTGGATCAGCCAAAAATATTGGTAGTGGTTTAGAAGATGTGTTTGATTCTATCAAAGGACAAAGATTGAGTCAAAATTTCTACATATCTATAGAGAGGAATGCAAAAGAAAGAAAATTAGAAGACAAGAATCCATTCTTGGTTGAGGTATCGAGAGATGGTGAGTCCATTGGGAAAAATGTTGCAAGGCGGGCCTCTGAGTTGGGTGTAAGATGTAGGGCCCATTTGGATATTTTAAAATCAAGTTTTGCAGAGAAATATCAATGAAGTGTGGAAACCGTTATACAAAAAATGGAAAATGATTTTGAGACTACTGGTAGAAAAATATCTAGGAAATATTACAAGCAAAAGATGAGACTTTCGATGAACAATTTTAGATACAATTGCAGAAAAAAAATCATGGAGGGAAAAGAGAAGTTAGACTCCACTCTGTCTCCCAAACAGTGGGAGGCATTTAAAGAAAGTACGTGTTCTGAAGAATATTTTACAAAGAGTAACAGAGGCAAGAGAGAAAGAGATAATGTGAGGGATGAATATACATTCGACCGAGGTGGGTAGAAGGCCAAAATGGAGAAATTTGCAGTAAGTGTATGGCTTTTTGGTTCAATTTATGTTGTGTTATTTATTTCGATTCTTTATTGAACTGACTATATGTTGAAATTGACATTGTATTTTTGGTGGAAAATAGTAATAGAGAAGCAGGTGCAGAAGATATTGCCAATTATTATAAGGCAACAGTAGATCCAAGTAAAGCTAACAGTAGGACGAAGTAGAAATCTAGTTCGTCAATAGAGATTTCACAGTCATATGTTAGAAGCCTAATAAGAGCCTCTCTAGATCATGTCAACTCAAATGAAGGGTACCAACATGTAATGGGTTGAATATACGATCTGAAAGAGACAATTTTGCAGTTGTTCTCCTCCGTTAAGCCTATAGTTTATGCATGGAATGAGCATAATTCCATGGATTCATATGAGGTAAGAGGCTCTATTGATATCATTTCTTCTTGTTTGGAAGTTTTGTATACAAATGCCTATTAATATTTTTAGAGATCCTACTTTGTCTTTTGGATGATCAAAATTTCATTTTGCACCATACTTGCATTCTTTACTTGACTATATATTGAATGATTTGTATATTTTTTTGCATTGTGGTTAAACCACATGCAGAGGAATTTTATCAAACCAACACGAAAATTAAAACGTCTTGATGTCAACAGAGCTAATGATATTGATAGTGATAGTGATGAACTGGACAAGCATGTGCAACACAATCATAGTGGTGTTGAACTTGAGGTAATATAATAGTTGTTGCAAGTTATCAATCCCAATGTTTTGTCATACTGCAAGCTTAAAATGTTCTTTCGGACAAAAAATTATAGTTTTTTCATTCTTTAATTTGTAAGTTAATCTATCCCAATGTTTTGTCATTATTCATGCTTAAAATGTTCTTTCAGACAAAAAATTATAACTTTTGCATTATTTACTTGACTTATATTAATTTTTGCATGATGATTAAACCACATGCAGAGCAATTATATCAAAGCAGAACGAAATGAAAAATGCATTGTCAATAGAGATCTCTGCAAAGTTGCACAATTTCATGTCAATGTTGATAATGATAATGTTGAACTCGACGAGCATGTGCATGATATTTATAATGGTAGTGGTGTTGAACTGGAGGTGAGTGTTATGAAACCACATGCAAATAAGTACTATTCAGGTACTATTCAAGTAAGTAATGGTTGTTCTATTATCTTTGGTATATTGATAATAACTTTAACCTCATCACTATCTTTGGTATATTGAAATTTATAACTAGGGCACTTTGAAAAAACACCTATGCTAACCCTAAGTTAGAAATTTGGAATCCTTTACACTTCAATACCCAAGAGTTTACAAATTTAGATATACATCATATTTATCAAAGAGTTTACAAGTTTACATGTTTTTCAGACCTGCCATACTTTTCTACTTTTAGGTTAGTTTTTGAAACTACAAAGAAAAATATTTCCCTTAAAGGAAATATGCATAAAATTTCAAATTTTAAGCATGCTCAACTCAGTCCTTTGGCATGCGTGCATTTAATTCCAACTCAGTTTATTTTACAATTTTGAACATACATACATAATAAACATTGGTTTTTGGACAAATTTAGCATGAATG
>JASDQU010240455.1:32566-61569 GCA_032191745.1 Picea mariana | reverse complement strand
TGTAAAGAAAGTATTGGATACTTTGCAAAGGGAAAAGTTGTATGCAAAATTGTATAAATGTGAATTTGACAAGACTGCACTTGTGTACTTAAGTCATATTGTAGGAGGAGGACAATTAAAAATTGATCCTTCCAAAATTGATGTAATTGTAAATTGGCCCGAGCCAAAAAGTGTAACCGAAGTCCGAAGCTTCTTAGGTGTAGTATTGTATTGGAGGAGGTTCATTTCCAACTCCTCCTTTATAGCAGTTGGACTATCCCTAGGCCGAGACCAATTGTAAATGTAAATGCAAATGTACTTAAGTTGGTGAGCTATTTGATATCATTTTTGTATGCACCTTTCATGGCATAGTGCGCGCATGTACTGCACAACAAAATGATGAAGTGTGCACATTTGAGGATACCGCGTGCAACAAATTAAGTGCACAAGATTTTGGGGACAGGGAGCCTTTGTGTATATGTTGTGTTTTACAGACTGGTGAGCTAGTTATTATAAACTATGAAGCTTATGTCTTGATTAGGCCAAAGAACCTGGATGTTAAAGGCTAGTGAACCTATTTTTGTATATGTCTCATCATTAATACAAAATACATCATTGTGTGCAGATCGACCATGATAAAAGAGTATGGGGGACTAAACTCCACTAGATAGGAAAATGAGGGGCTAAAAGTTAAGAAAAAGGGCTAAGCTAGGGAGCTTAAGCCAAAAAGGAATATTATATTAATATTCCTTAAATCATATAGTATGTATAATTATTTTATCCTAAGTTTCAATGTTGGTGACAAGTGGGCCAAAGTAGCTCCCAACATGACAAGTGTCAAGTTGGGGACATGCATACATATTGCTTGGACTTAGTTCATTTTCCATCATTCCTTCCATCATTCAATCATCCATTGAGTGATACCATGAGCATTCACTCACATAGTCAGCTATCCTTCGTATCTTGATGTCATTGTACCTAAACCTATATCCATAGCCATACTTGTTTGTGTACCTGGTTAGCTTGGGAGCTGGACTATAGAAGTGGGTTGTCAGGCTCGTGGGATATTGAAGAGGCGGGTTGTTAGGCCTGTGAGAAATTTCTCTCTGGGTGAGAGTATTGCTGGGAATTGATTTCTCAAGGGTGCTAAACTACAACTACAGGACTTTAAGACTTCCTTTCCAACCTGTTGTTGAAGCTCTGCAAGGGAAGTGGGGCAACCGAAGGATTGTTGAGCAGAGAAGGGGCACACTTCTTGGGGTGGGACAGGCATGTGGGGAATTAGAGACTATAGGCTATTAGTTTGAGTTGGCACCTGTGAAGGAGTCTTTCCGGTTGTCTAGGAACCATTAGCCTGGTTAGGAATCCCTTTACCCAGGTGGAGTTTAGTCCCAACTCGGGGGTGACCCACTGTTGAGAGTGATGAATAGTGTGGTCTAAGGCTGTGAGGTTCATGGAAGGTCTGCACGCAGTTGGTGATATTCTTACCAAGATAAGTGTCAAATGTGTGATAAATTTACATGCTGCATTATTATTTACGTGTGTATTTTTATGGGTTTATGTTATGTGTGGTTATAACTGTCTTTATATTTATGGGCATTGCTTGTATATGCTACATGTATATTTTTACTGTTATTTCAATATGAATTCGTGCATTTACATAATGTATTTTTCTGTTTACGTTTTTATATATAAATTTACGCAAGAGTTCTGTGTGTATATGTTTTAATTGCATGCAGTTCAAAAAATTTATGTGGCATAGCTCAGTTGGATTCTGGGTATGTTACAGTATGTTCTGCAGAGAGAATGAAATATTTCTCTGGTGTAGCATGCCCCGACATGGGTGGCCATGGATGTTACAATATGGTACTAGAGCTTCAGTTTTCAACACTGAGCCTAGATGGGTCGGGCAAGTTGAGTTGAAGCGAAATTTCATAGAGGATTTATTTAGAAATGGCCAAATTTCAAGTCACAGAGTGTCCATGGTAAATTTAGAAGCAACGACACGGAATTGGGAAAAGCCCCAATTTCTGTTGTTAAATTCATGAGAAAATGGAGAAATTCGACCAAGTGGTGAGATATTATTGGTTTAATATCTGTTCTAGCAAATTCAGACATGGAATTGGTCGAATTTGAAGTTACAGTGAAGCCATAATAGATGGAGAGAGATTAGTAAACAAAATTCTCAATTCGTGAATTGATTTTCGGTAAATTTGTTCCATAAATGTCAACCCACAATGATTTTTTGTTGTAGAGGTTGAACTGGTGTTATCAAGGTGAAATTGAACGAATTTCATAGTTGCAAAATGTCTATGGTAAATTGAGAAAAAAGGTTAAGCCAAAAGCCTCAATTTTTGTAGTAGAATTCACGAGGAAGTGATGCACATAAAAATGAATGTGCTCAGGTGGGTGCACTAAAAATGCATGAGGCGTAGTGAAAATCTTGTGATAGGTAAATTTCAGTACTACAAGGAAAAATGTTAGCGTGTCGGTGCACGCACTAAATTTTGGTACTGCACGGAAAAATAATGGTGTGTTGGTGCACACATTAAATTTTGACATCACGCAGAAAAATAGTGGTGTGCTGGTGCACGCACTAAATTTTGACATTGCGCGGAAAAAGGTTGGTGTGCAGTTGCATGCACTAAATTTTGGCGCCACGCGGAAAAATGATGTTGTGCAGGTGCACGCGCTAAATTTTGGTGCTGCATGGAAAAATGTTGGTGTGTGTGTGCGCACGCTAAATTTAGATTTGCGCAGTGTGCACACACATCATAATGATGCGCGTGGTATGAGTAGTATTGGCCGAGCGCAGAGGAGTTGGTTGGTGCACGCACAATGTGGGTATACATTGTCATGCGACAATTTAGTTAATGGTGCACGTAGAGTATTTGCGCACGGTGGGAGCATACTAAACTTTGACATGGTGCAATGTGTAGAGTGAAATGCACGCGAAATATCAACAAACGATACAAAAATTGCGCGCAACAGGTTATAGCGCAGGAACCAAAATTGTGCGCAGTGGATATTGGCAGGCGACATAAAAGTAGTGTGTGCTAGTTATTGACGCGACAAAGAAGTGTTGCACAATGGTTATAGGTGCGCGAAGCACGATTTACCTTGTGGTTTTGCTGCACATGCTATATATGGGTGTACAGGTTGAAATTTGTGTGCACGAAGTTTTTTGGAGGGTGAACAACAACGGAAAACCAATGATTTTCTACAATGTTTTATATCATTTGAATGCCATCTTTTTGCAAAGCGTTTTTTAGGCCCTTAAGAGCGTTTTTAGCTACTCAAAAACCATGAAAACAAATTGTACCAAGGTACACTTTGTATTTTTAGCTCAAATAAAAGAGCTTGGTGAGATCCTTTTAATGGTGTAAACCATTCATCAAATGGAGCTTTTATGAGAAAGTTATAGCACAAACAATGGAGGGTAAATTTTAAGACCCAACTAAATTCAAAGAGCCATAACTTTCTGCTCCGGAATTATATTGAGGCGTAGGAGCAGTCAATGGAAAGATATTGAACCATAGAAGACAATCCCAGAGATGAATTAAATTTATAGGCATGTTAAAATTGTTTAATATGGAAAAGAAGGTATCTGTAGCATTCCATACCAAAAACAAGAATTAGCCTAGAACTTCAACAGGCTGTAACTAGCAGCCCGGAAACCAGAAAAATGTGAAACTTGGAAAAAGTGTCCAGAATATGTATATGAAGAAACCCAATTGATATCCTATGAAAAATACAATGGATTAGGTGCAAAAATGCATAATTACAGTCCAGAGTTGCGCCAAGTTGAAGTGTGAACAAAAAAATTAATGGACAATTTTCCAATAACCATAACTTTCTGCTCAAGACTCAGAATTGAGCATGGGAGAAGGAGCTGGAAATGTATTGGATAGTAGAATATAAATATTCACCCAGACAATTGATCTGGGCATTCAATTTTCCAGGAAATCAGAAGAAAGAATTCTGATATATTATTGAACCATAATGGTTCATATTTTTCATGAAATTGTTGAAACAGTCATCCTGACAAAGTTTTGTTGGCTTCACATTTTGCAGAGTAAAAAAAAACTAGATCATATCACGATCAACACAGGATCCAGAGGAATGGAAGAGGCACAAGGGAATTACATATAGGAATACGAGATCAGAGGGATGGATGTCCATTTGGGCATTAAAGGAACAAAATCTAATGGACATGGAGAAAGAAAGGATTAAAACATGAATATGGTAGAGAAGATTACAAATTTTCAGAGGGATGTCCAAATCCATAAAGCCAATAATGAAAGGCTTATGAGAGCCAAGGAACATCAAGAGGAATTCAACATGAAGCTAATGGAGAGCTTGAACATAATAGAAAATAAATTGGATAAGGAGAGTGGCTCAAGAAAATAAAAAAGTCACAAGCCTCCTGATGAGAAAAGAAGAACAAGAAGTGTTATCACACATCACCATTACTCCTCGAGGCATTCCAATAAGAAGGAAAATAACAACTCAAGTCCATCCCCTTTCAGGAAGCATAGAAGGTCTAGGGTGGATGAGCTATGAGGAGAAATGAACAAAATCAAACCTCTTACATTCGATGGTGAGCACAAGAATGCTACATACCCCCTTCTCTCCTAAGGGTTGCGCGACCTCTCGGTCAGGATATTCGATCTTGGAGTCGAACGACTCTCTAAAACCTTGCTAGTCTCATTTTTTATTAACCACAGGTCCTCTCGGCTCCCTGCGTAACATTCATGATACCCGCAACCTTCCCTTTCATGTTCTGGGAAATCTCAGAGTTGGCCTTAGCGCCTTTTCTCTCGGCCCCTTCTCAAATGTGACATTGGGCGATGACTTCACGCCTACACGCAATTGCGGGTGCACTCAAGAGTGGGTTGTTGTCAAATCGCTTTTCACCTCACAATTCACCCTGAGCGTCCACATGTATTTTCCCTAAAACTGTGGTCTCGATTGCGGCCCACCCTTAATCTCGAAAAGTTCAAGCACTTTCTATCCCTGCAATGCAGGATGACCGTTAATCTCATGATCTTGAAGGTTCTTTTGAAAGGAAGACCGATATCTATTTCTTGGAATCAAAGGTTCCTCCTTCTCCGAGATCGATGACTGTGGTCAATTCAGAATTTCGGACTTCAGAATTCTCAAATATCAAACCTTGGTTTCCTTTGCAGGGAAATCTTTCGGAGTGGAAGATCTACAGACATCTGTCCTCAAAATCAACATTCCTTCCTTCACTTCGGGTTTTTTGACCTTTCAACTCGGATCAATGGTCTTGTGGCCCTCCTCTCGATCAACGGTCGAGATCTCCTTCGGGTCTTTGGACTTCTGATATCTAAAATCTCAAAGTTCACCCTTTTCCAAATGGATTTTATCTGAAGGCTGTGATCCACTAACGTGTGTCCTCCTGATCTAATGATCAAATATTACTTCGGGTCTTTACCCAGAGTACATGGATTTATGCCACATTTCTCTTAGATCCGACGGCTACGAATCACTTCGGGATTTTACTCAGAGTCCACTTATTCACGCCACATCTCCTCCAGATCTGTTAGGCCAGATTCACTTTGGGTATTCGAGTCTTCGAGTCTTTAGGATTCGATAATCTCAGTTCTCAAAATGAAACCCCACTACAATTTTCCTGGAGCTCGCGATCTGCTGACGAGTGTCCACTTACAGATCGACGACTCTCATCTCTTTGACTCTTCGGGCTTTGAGTATTTAAACGCTTCACCTTTGCCTTCCTCTAGATCTCATGACCCGCTAACATGTACCCTTCTGGATCTAACGGTCTAGGTTTGCTTTGGTTCTCCGACTCTTCGCACTTCGAGAATATCAAGTTTCAAATTTCTTCCTCTTGAGCTCACGATATCTGTCAACTTAGATTCACTTGATCGATCCAACACCTGAGGTTCACTTCGGACGATATAACAGCTCAGGTCTGCTTCAGATGATCGAACGACTGATATTTCACTTCGTATTTCTGACTCTTCGGGCTTCAGAAATGTCAAGTCTCAGACCTTGATGAGTTCTCTCTCCTGTGTGTGCGAAGTGTTAAAGCTCATGCACCTTGTTCTGATCAAACAATTGTTGATCCCTTCTGTTGTGATCCAATGACCACTATCGCTGCTCCTCCTCCTGATCTTCTGATTTCTTTCGAGTTAGAAGATTTTCTAATTCTTCAAAGGTATTCACCTTTGAACCTCCTACGAGTCCGTCTCTCGGACCTCGACTACACTTCTAAAAAGTGTTATCCCTCCTGATCTTGGACTTCGTGAAGGTTTCGACTTCTTGTGCACTCCTTTATTTTCAGGGATTTTCGATAACTCAGATCCGAAGGATTTATTGAAAATAAATACTTCTCGCCCTCCTAGTGTTCTCCTTTTTACCGATGCATACCTTGAAATCGATTATTACGCAAATTTTGAGTTCTTGCGGACGACTTTTCACGCCTTGTAGCAGTGACTTTGTACTCCTTGCAAAGGGAAAATTTTTGTGCTATCTCTTATGAGCTTTGGAACCAAAAAAGATCCCGTCAACTCACTCCCTACATTTTGAGTGCACACCTTGCATCGATTCAACATAACATAAACAATTGAAACTTATACTAACATTCACAGTTCCATATACTCGTAACAAAATTCATTCATTCATGAAAACACAATAACATGGAATTGCAAACAATGTCCACACCATGCATTGGGTCAATTTTCCTCTGTTATCTTCATTCAAAAGTAAAAGTGACTACATCTATAATCAAAATAACAATTAAAATTCAGAAATCTCCTACTAACTTGCAACAGCTTCATTTGGGCATACAAAACCTCTATTTATCTCATAGGGTCCTTAGGGTTCCCCCCGACTACTTGTCTACTCCAAAACCTAACCTAACGACTATCTTAGTTCATTCATATTCCAAAGTAGGAGTGGAAACTCCCACTTGGCTTGTGATGGTTCAAGCGTGCTTCAAAATATTTCCCGGCGTTGAGTTCAGGCGTGCTTCAAAATATTCACTGTGATTGCCAATGTTGAGATTCTGAAAAGATTCTCAAGTGCTGAGTGGTCCTGAGCCACGTGCTCTCTAACGATGCTCCTGCCTCATACTCCTCTTGACAAAAATTCATGGACTCCTATCCATGAGCTCCTGCACCGACTTTCCATGCTTCTAGATATGAGCTTCATTTTCCCAACTGGCATCTTCTATTGGGTGTCCCTTCCACTTGACCAGATATTCAAAATAGGTCTTCCTGCTGGTCTTTTTGCCAATAATCTGATCAACGATCTTCTCCATCTGTGTTTTTTATGATATAGGAATTTTTTTCTCCCATTGAATCTTCTCTTGATATTTTGATCCCTTTGTGTCATCTTTCCTATAAGGATATAGGTCTGAAATGTTGAATATGGGCGATATGCCAACATCATCTGGAAGCTCAATCTCATAGGCGTTTGCATCAAACTTCCTCAAGATCTTATATGATCCTATCTTCTTCATATTTAACTTGTTATATGTTCCCCTGGGGAACCTTTCTTTCTTGAGATGTGCCAGAACCCGATCTCCTACTTCAAATTGAAGTTCCCTGCGATGTTGATCGGCTCTGCACTTTTACTCTTGGTTAGAACTCTGCAACTGTCCTTTGATCTGGCTATGGAGATTCTGCATTTTGGCAACAAAATCTTCTTCTCCAGCACTCCTGATCTCACTCTGTTCCAAGTCTCTCAACTTAGATACTCCCCGGGGTTGCATTCCATACAATATTTGGAATGGGCTCTTTCCAGTGCTCCTATTTGGTGAGTCATTGTATGCAAATTCTGCTTGTGGCAGAATCTAATCCCACTGATTATGATGCTCAGTGACCAGACTCCTTAATAAGTTTCCCAAACTTCTGTTTACCACCTCAGTATGCCCATCTATCTGAGGGTGATAAGATGAGATGAAGGAAAAATCTGTCCCCAATTTCTTCCACAATGTTCTCCAAAAGTGACCAACAAATTTAGTGTCCCTGTCTGAGACAATGCTTCTTGGTAGTCCGTGAAGTCTCACAACTTCCTTGAAAAATAGATTTGCAACATGTGTTGCATCACTAGTCTTATGGCATCGGATAACATGTGTCGTCTTTGAAAATCTATCCACCACCAAAAATATGGAATCAAATCCTCTTTGCGTTCTTGATAGTCCCAACACAAAATCCATGCTTGTTGCATCCCAATGCCTCTCTGGTATTGGAAATGGCTGATACATTCTAGTGTTCTGTATTTTTCCTTTTGCATGTTGGCAGATTCTACATCTATTCAAAAAATTTATCACTTATGTTCTCATATGTGGCCAATAGTATGAACTGCTCAACTGTGCAAATGTTTTATCATGGCCGAAATGTCCAACCAATCCTCCACTATGCTTTTCCTTCAAAATGTTATCCCTCATTGAGAATTTTGGTATGCACAACTGATTGCCTTTGAACAAAATTCCATATTGAATCATATACTATGTCCACTCGCTTCTGTCTCCCAGCACAGGATTTGCACATACTTCCTATGCTTCCTTGAAATCTGGATCATCACACTACATATCCTTAAGGTGTTCAAACCCCAAGGTCTTCACCTGGAATTTCTGCAGAATCAAACATCTCCTGCTTAATGCATCAACAACTTTGTTAGCATTCCCAACAATATGTTTTATGCAAAAAGTAAAATTCTGCATAAACTCAACCCATTTTACATGCCTCTGATTCAATTTTTTTTTTTCTGGTTATGAATTGTAAAGCCTGGTTATCACTATACAAGACAATTTTTTGTGGGACAAGGTAATGTCTCCATTTCTTCAAGGCTTTAATTATGGTATAAAACTCCTTATCATATGTGGAGCATTTTCTCTTGGTCTCATTCAAATTCTTACTAAAATAGGCAACAAGTCTATTATCCTAACTCAGAACTGCTCCAATTGCAACTCCACTTGCATCACATCTCACCTGAAATGTCTTTTCAAAACTTGGCAAGACTAGAATTGGTCGTTCTGTTATTTTCTCCTTCAGTGTATTGAAGCTCCTCTCGGCCTCCTCTGTCCATTTAAAAGACTTGTGATTCTTCTTCACTGTATCCATCATTGGTGCACAAATTCCATTGAAGTCCTTGATGAAATTCCTATAGAAACTTGCTAATCCATGGAAGCTCCTTACTTCAAACATACTCTTTGGTGATGACCATTCTTTGATTTCTTTCACCTTCTCTAGATCCATCTTTAGTTCATTTGAATAGATCACAAAACCCAAGTAAATAAGTTATGTCTTCATAAAAGAGGACTTCTTCATATTTATCAACAACTTCTCCTGTTGTAGTCTCCTCATAACTACTGTTAGGTGCCCCAAATGCTCCTCTTTAGTCCTTCTAAATATCAGTATATAATCCAGATATACAACCACAAACTTTCCAATGAAATATTTCAGTATTTCATTCATCAACCTCATAAAAGTACTCGGGGAATTTTTTAAGCCAAATGGCATAACAAGCCACTCATACAAACTTTCATTTGTCTTAAAGGTTATCTTCCACTCATCACCTTCTCTCTTTCTAATATGGTGGTATCCACTTTTCAAATCTATTTTAGAAAAGAAATTTGATCCACTCAAACAGTCCATTAAATCATCCATTCTTGGTAAAGGAAACCTATACCTGATGGTGATCTTGTTAATGGCTCTTGAGTTTATACACATTCTCCATCCTCCATCCTTCTTTGGACTCAATACAGTTGGTACTGCACATGGACTCAATATCTCTCTGACCAAACCCTTGTCTAACAATTCTTGGACTTAGTTCTTCACTTCCTCATTCTCTTGAGGTGTCAATCTGTATGCTTCTTTGTTTGGCAGAATTACTCCTGGTATCAAGTCAATCTGGTGGCTGATACTTCTAATGGTTGGAAATGAGTTAGGAATCTCATCCACCACTATGTCATAAAAATTATCCAATAATTCCTGAACTTCTTCAGGAAAATCATCCATTGAAGTACCTGTAAGGATAACTATGGGTTTCCTCACCACATCAAACTGCATCTCTTGTTCTTTCTTGAATTCTTTTAGGAGTTCCTTCCCGCTCATGAGAAGTATGCTTGTGTTGACTTCCTCTTTCACTTTCTTCTCCTCCATTGGCAACAACATGTGTGTTCGATCATTTTTATCCAAGGTGTATGTATTCTTCCTCCCATCATGAATGACATTCCTGTCAAACTACCATGGTCTTCCCAACAAAATATGGCATACATTCATGGGAATTACATTACATAAAATTTCATCTTTATATCTTACTATCTGAAATTCAACCAAGCATTGTTTAGTAACCATTCCCTGGTGTCCTTTTTGCAACCATGAGACTTTGTATGGATTCGGATGTGCAGTTGTCTCCAACTCCAATTTATCCACCATATATGTGGATACTAAGTTATCAGTGCTCCCACTGTCAATTATCACCTTGCATACTCTGTCTTTAGTCTTGCAAGTTGTCCTGAAGAGACTGTTCCTTTGCAATGGATTTTCAACTTTTGCCTCTGGTTTTAAGAGAACCTTTCTCAACATCAGGGATGTTCCATCCTCTACTCCTTCTGCTTCAACATTCCTTCTTTGTTCTTCTGCAATGTGAGCTTCACCTCCTCCTTCTTTCTTTTTCTTGGGACATTCCCAAGACACGTGCCCTATATTTCCACAGGCATAGCATCTTACTTCTCCTCGTCTTCTTTTTCCTCTTCCTCTAGAAGAACTTCTTCCAACACCCTGTCTTCCTTGGGAAATTCCTCCCTTTTCTGAGTGACTATGTGGTTTCTCAGTCTCGTCTTTAGACTTATGTGCCTTATCATGGGTAACTCCCTTGCCTTTGTTTGGGGCTGGGATTTTACCTCTTCCTCGCTGGATTTGTTTTATGGCCAACTTATCCTCTACCTTCAGTGCAAACTGATAAGCATCCTCCACCATCCTTACTGACATCATGCTGAGATCATCCTGGATTTCATATCTCAAGCCATTTATATACCTAATTTTTTTTTCTTCATCTTTCTCTTTTTGTCCAGTTCTAATGTTCATCTTGTAGAACTCCTCTGTGTACTCCTTAACTGTCATACCCTTCTATCTTAGGGTTTGCAACTTCCTGAATAGATTGATATGATAATCTTTGGGCATGAACTTAGCCTTCAGCTTGGCTACCATTCTGTCCGAATTCTTTATCTTATGTTTTCCTTTGATTCTCCTCTCAGCCTACAGTTCATCCCACCATAGTGTTGCGTGTCCTTTTATCCTGGTGATAACATGTTTCACCCTTTTCTCTTCATCGAAATATTCATAGTCGAAATGTTTTTCCATGGATCTTATCCAATCCAGTAGCTCTTCAACATCTAAATTTCCTTCATACATTGGGACCTCTATCTTGGCTCTGGCTCCCAATATAACAACTGATCTCAACAAACATTCTTTGAAAACATCCTCTCCTGTAACTTCTTCAACTTCTACTTATTCACTCTCTGCATCGTTGATGTCTCCAACATCAAGTGTTCATCGTTGCACTGCCTCCATTGCCTCTAATCTTGCCTGAAGTTCTCGCATTTCTCTTTCTACAACCTGATTGGATAAAGATGGTTCCACTCGTCTCCTCGGTATCATTGTGTTGACTGTCTGTCATGCACATAATACAACTTCGAGTCCTTTTGTCTCTTCTCCTTTGCCTACTGTCTACAAAAAAAACTTTAGCTCTGATACCACTTGTTGTAGACCCCCTTCTCTCCTAAGGGTTGCGTGACCTCCCGGTTAGGATCTTCGATAATGGAGTCGAACGACCCTCTGAAACCTTGTTGGTCTCATACTGTATTAACCACAGGTCCTCTCGGCTCCCTACGCAAGCTTCACGATACCTGCGACCTTCCCTTTCATGTTATGTAAAATATCAGAGTTGGCGTTAGTGCCTTTTCTCTTGGCCCCTTCTTAGATGTGACCATGTGCATGATTGCGGCGCACTCAAGAGTGGGTTGGTGTCAAACCTCTTTTTTCCCGACAATTCACCCTGAGCGTCGACGTGTATTTTCCCTAAGACCATGGTATCAATGCGGGATGACCGTCGATCTCACAATCTTGATGGTGCTTTCGAATGGACGATCGAGATATATTTCTTGGAATAAATGATTCTTCCCTCCTCCTAGATCGACGACTGTGGTCGATTCAAAATTTTGGACTTTGAAATTCTCAAATCTCAAACCTTGGGTTCCTTTGTAGGGAAATCTTTCGGAGCGGAAGATCTGCAGACACCTGTCTTCATAATCAACAATCCTGCCGTCACTTCATGTGTTTTGACCTTTAAACTCGAATCAACGGTCCCGTGGCCCTACTCTCCATCAATGGTAAAGATCTCATTTGGGTCTTCGGACTTATGACATCTCAAATCTCAAAGTTTTCCCTTTTCCAAATGTATTTTATCTGAAGGCGTTGATCCACTGATGCGTGTCCTCCTGATCTAATGATTGAGGATTACTTAAGGTATTTATTGGGAGTACATAGATGAATTCCACATCTCTCTTAGATCCAATGACTATGAATCACTTCGAGACTTTACCCGAAGTCCACAGATTCATGCCACATCTCCTCTAGATCTGTCGGCCCATATTCACGTCGGGTCTTTGGGTCTTCAAGATTTGACAATCTTAATTCTCAAAATGAAACCCCACTACAATTTTCCCAGAGCTCACGATTTGCTAACCAGTTTCCGCTTATAGATCGAAAACTCTCAACTCTTCGAATCTTCAGGCTTCGGGTGTTTCAACACTTCACCTTTTCCTTCCTCTAGATATCAGGACCCACCAACATGTACCCTTCTAGATCTAACGGTCCAGATTCACTTCGGTTCTCTGGCTCTTCGCGCTTCAGGAATCTCAAGTTTCAACTTGCTTCCTCTTGAACTCACGATATCTAACGGCTCAGATTCACTTGATCGATCCGACACCTAAGGTTCACTTTGGACGATCTGACGATTCATGTCTACTTCGGATGATCGAACGACTGATATTTCACTTTGTATTTCCGACTCTTCGGGCTCAAAAAATCTCAAGTCTCAGATCTTGATGAGTTCTCTCTCCTGTATGTGTGAAGCATTAAATCTCATGCACCTTGCTCTGATCAGACGATTGTTGATCCCTTACATTGTGATCCAATGACCACTGTCCCTCCTCCTCTCGAGCTTCTGATTTCTTCTGACTTAGAAGATTTTATAAGTCTTGAAATATCTTCACCTTTGAACCTCCTGCGAGTCCATGTTTTAGACCTCGACTACACTTATGAAAAGTGCTATCCCTTCTGCTCTTGGCCTTCGTGAAGGTTTCGACTTCCCGTGCACTCCTTGTGTTTCAGGGATTTTTGATAACTCATATACAAAGTATTTCTTGAAAAGAAATTATTCTTGCCCTCCTCACGTTATCCTTTTGCTCGATGCACACCTTGAAACCGATTCTTATGCAAGGTTTGAGTTCTTGTGGATGATTATGCATGCCTTGAAAAAATAACTTTGCACTCCTTGCAAAGGGGAAAGTTTTGTGCTATCTCTTCTGAGCTTCAGAACCAAAACAGATCTCGTCAACATACTCCCTGTGTTATGTGTGCACACCTTGCATCGATTCGACAGAAGAGAAACAATTGAAACTTATACTAACATTCATAGTTCCCTCTACTCATAATGAAATTCATTCATTCATGAAAACACAATAACAGGGAATTGCAAGCAATTTCCACACCATGCATTGGGTCAATTTTCCTCTGTTATCTTCATTCAAAAGTAAAAGTGACTATAGATATAATCAAAACAACAACTAAAATTTACAAATCTCCTACTAACTTGCATCAACCTCATTTGGGTGTACAAAACCTCTATTTATTTCAGAGGGTCCTTAGGGTTCCCCCCGACCACTTGTATACTACAAAACCTAACCTAATGGCTATATTAGTTCAGTCATATTCCAGAGCGGGAGTGGAAACTCCCACTTTGCTCGTGATCATTCAAGCATGCTTCAAAATATTTCCCGACGTTGAGTTCAGGCATGCTTCAAAATATTCGTTGTGACTGCCATCATTGAGATTTTGAAAAGATTCCTAGGTGCTGAGTGGTCCTGATCCACGTCCTCGCTAAGGATGCTCCTGTATAAAAGAAGGATGAAGATGTAGAAACATGGCTTCTAGGCATGCGAAAGTATTTTCAATTGCATAATTATACTTCTCATGCAGAAGGTAGAATTTCCATCTATAAACTTAAGGGAAAGGCATCCATGTGGTGGGATCAACTTCTGTAGGTGCAACACATTAAAGAGATAAGTGTTACTTGGAGAGAATTCAAGAAGTACTTTGAAAATAAATACTTGACTAAGAGATACTATGACAAGAAAATGAAAGAGTTCTTTGAACTCAAGCTTGAGAGTATGACCATAGATGAATATGAGAGAAGGTTTTTAGAATTGTTGAAGTATGTTTCTTTCATCAAGGATGAGACAATTAAGATTAAGAGGTATTTGAGTGGATTTCCATCATTAATTAGTGACAAAATACAGTATGATTATCCCAAGACATTGGAGGAGACCATAAGGTGAGCTAAATTCCTATATGATCAACAAAAATCAAGGCCAACTTTCCAAAAATCTTGGGAAGACAAAAAGAAATTCAAGATGGATCAATGGAAGAAGGGGTCTAAGCCACCATTATTCAGAAATAACCCTTAGGGACAACCAACTTCTAGAGGAACCAGAACGATAAATATAGGGGGTCAAAGGCTAAGGAAACCACCTATTCAATGTTGGGGTTGTAAAGGATATCATATGTTTAGAGATTGCCCTCACAGAGGGGAAAAAGTGAGGGGTGTTCACAATGTACAACAAGCTAAAACAATGGAGGAAATGGGCAGAAACATACCAAGGATATATGCATCCTTAGACAATAAGCAAGAAGATTATCAACCACATATGATTGAAGTGGAAGGTATGATCAACAACCAAACCATTGCTATTTTAATTGATTCAGGAGCTAGTCATAGTTATATAGATCCTAATATGGTGGAAAGTTTGCATTTGCCAAGAAGAAAGCATGTAAAATATTGGTTCGTGCAGCTGGATACCAGAGCCAAAAGAAAAGTTAATGAGATGGTTAAGTCATGTCCTATACACATGAATGGACTGAACACGAGGGAAGATTTGAGCATCTTGCCTTTAGGTTCCTATGACTATCTAATTGGGATGGACCGGTTGGACCAACATCATGCTATCCTAGAATTTAATAACAAGGCATTTAGTTGCTTGGATGAGGATGGGAACCAAAGGAAAGTGCACAGGATTCCCAGGGTAGTAACCATCAGAGAAATTTCAGCATTGCAACTGAAGAAATGTTACATAAAAGGGTGTCAAATATTTGCAGCTCATATGGAAGAGACACCTAAAGATAAGGTGCCAAATTTGGAAGATCATGCAGTCCTGGAATATTTTGAAGATGTGTTCAAGGAGGTACCAGGACTACCCCGAAAGAGAGATATTGATTTCTCTATAAATTTAATGCCTGGAGCAACTCCAGTGTCAAAGAATCCTTATAGAATGAGTACATTGGAGCTGAAGGAGTTGAAAATTAAACTCAAAGAACTTATGATGAAGGGGTATATACACCCAAGTGTTTCATCTTAGGGTGCCCCAGTCTTATTCCTGAAGAAGAAATATGGGACACTAAGATTGTGCATTGATTTCAGACAACTAAATAAGGTAACTTTGAAGAACAAGTATCCTCTGCCAAGGATTGATGATCTCTTTGATCAGTTGAAGGATGTAAAGATATTTTCAAAGATAGATCTCAGGTTAGGATACCATCAAGTAAGGATTAAGGAAGAATACATTAGCAAGACCTCCTTCAGGACAAGGTATGGTCATTATGAGTTCACAATGGTGCCATTTGGGTTGTCAAATGAACCAGCTGTTTTCATGTGCTTAATGAATGGTGTTTTTCGAGAATATTTAGACAAGTTTGTCATTGTATTTTTGGATGACATCCTTGTATATTACAATTCAAAAGAAGATCATGAGCATCATTTGAGGATGGTGTTGCAATTATTACAGGAGCATCAGTTGTATTCCAAATTGAGAAAGTGCTCATTTTATCAGAAACAAATCCATTATTTGGGACATATCATTTCAGAGGATGGGATAACAGTGGATCCTAAGAAGATAGAATTCATTAGAGAATGGTCAGTGCCAAAGAATGTGACAGAGTTAAGATCATTCATGGGCATTGAAAGCTACTATAGGAGATTTATTGAAGGATTTTCAAAGATTGCACACCCAATCACTTCTTTGCAAAAGAAGGGTGTGAAGTTTCAGTGGACATTGGATTGTGAAAAGAGTTTCCAACACTTGAAACAATTATCAACAAGTGCTCCAATAATAAGGATTGCAGACTCAAACAAAGACTTCATTGTATGCATAGATGGATGCAAAGAAGGACTTGGTGGAGTCCTCAGTCAAAATGGGTTTGTTATATGTTATGAATCAAGGAAGTTGAAGGAGAATGAAAGACACCATGCCACTCATGATTTGGAGTTGGAAGCCATAGTGCATGACTTGACGAAATGGAGGCACTACCTCATGGGAAAAAGGTTTGAACCGAGGACAGGCCATAATGGTCTAAAATATTTATTTGATTAGCCAACTCTAAATGCTAGGCGAAGTAGATGGTTAGAATTTCAAAGTGAATATGAATTCGATATAAAGCATATCAAGGGGAAAGAGAAAAAAGTGGATGATGCACTCAACAAAAGAGTGCATGAAGTGCATGATATATCCATTATCATGTACCAATCAGATTTGAAACACAAAATTTTAGAGGCTGCCAAATCAGATTTGCAATACAAGGAATTAGTGGAAAAATTACAACAAGGTAATTTGCCATAGAAAATTGAAGAATACAAGCTAGATAATGATGAAATTCTCATGTACAGGGGAATAATTTATGTACCGAATTTCAAGGAATTGAAAAATATGATATTGAGAGAAATGCATAATGTACCTTATGCTGGATACCGAAGTTATTAGAAAACTATTGCAACTGTCAAAAGCCAATATTATTGGCCAGACATGAAGAAAGAAGTTGTTGATTTTATTGCCAAATGTTTGGAATGTCAAAAAGTAAAGGCTGAGCATAGACGCCCAGTTGGTTTTCTACAGCCATTACCCATTCCTGAGTGGAAATGGGAAGTTGTAACCATGGATTTCATCACCAAAATTCTCAGAACAAACAAGCAACATGATGTTATCATGGTAGTGGTGGATAATCTTACTAAAGATGACCATTTTATTCCAGTTAAGATAACTCACAAGGAAGCCAACATTGTTGATAGTTATATGAGATAAATAGATCGATTACATGGCATACCCAAGACAATTGTGTCTGACATATATCCAAAATTTACCTCAAATTTTTGGAAGGGATTATTTAATGGATTTGGAGCAAATTTGAATTTTAGCACAACTTATCATCCAGAACCAAATGGACAAACAGAGAGGGTGAATCAAGTGATTGAGGATATGTTGAGGATGTATGTGATGGATAAACCATTAAAATGGGAAGACTACCTACACTTGGTAGAGTTTTCTTATAACAATAGGTACCAAACATCTCTAAAGATGAGCCCATTTGAGGCACTTTATGGCAGAAAGCACAACACACTAGTAAGTTGGGATAACCCAACAGATAGAGTAGTGGTTGGGCCATATTTTCTTAGGGAAATGGAGAAGAAAATGTTGAAAATAAAACAAAATTTAAAGGTTTCCCAAGACAAGAAGAAAAGCTATGCTGATAAGGGAAGAAATCACAGGGAATTTAAAGTTGGGGACCATGTATTCTTGAAAGTGAAAGCCAACAGAAGTTCCCTGAAGTTGGGAAATTATTCAAAGTTGGTAGCTTGCTATTGTGGACCATTTGAAATCCTAGAGAGGATTGGTCCAGTAGCTTATATGCTTTCATTGCCTGCATCTATGTCTGTTCATAATATATTCCATGTACCATTGCTAAAGAAATATATAGCTGATGCTAATCATGTTATTGATTGGAGTGTGATTTAGGGGGAGAAAGAAGGTGCTTTCCAAGTGCATCCGGTACACATTCTGGACCAGAAAATCAAACAGCTTTGGAATCGATCCATAGGGCTTGTAAAGGTCCAATGGACCCGGTACGGTCCTGAGGAAGCGACAGCAGAGCATGAGGATGCAATGTGGGCGAAATACCCACATCTTTTCGAGGATTTTTGAAAATTTTGTTTTATATGTCTATATGATGCACTGAGGACAATGCATAAATAAGGGGAGGGGATTGTAATATCCGTAGGCCGAGCCCAATTGTAAATGTAAATGAAAATGTACTTAAGCTAGTGAGCTATTTAATATCAATTTTGTATGCACCTTTCATGGCATAGTGTGCGCATATACTGCACAGTAAAATGATGAAGTGTGCACATTCCAGGATACCGCGTGCAACAACTTAAGTGCGCGCAATTTTGGGGCCAGGGATCCTTTGTGTATATGTTGCATTTTATAGGCTAGTGAGCCAGTTATTATAAGTTAGGAATCTTATGTCTTGATTAGGCCGGAGATCCTAGATGTTAAAGTCTAGTGCGCCTATTTTTGTATATGTCTCATCATTAATATAAAATACATCATTGCGCACAGACCGACCACGATAAAAGAGTACGGGGGAATAAAATCCAATAGATAGGGAAAGGGGGGGATAAAAGTTAAGAAAAAGGGATAATCTAGGGAGATTTGGCCAAAAAGGAGTATTATATTAATATTCCTTAAATCATAAAATATGGATAATTATTTTATCCTAAGTTCCAAAGTTGGGGACAAGTGGGCCAAAGTAGCTTCCAACATGACAAGTGTCAAGTTGGGGACATGCATACATATTGCTTGGACTTAGTTCATTTTCCATCATTCCTTCCATCATTCAATCATCCATTGAGCGATACCATGAACATTCACTCACACAGTCAACCATCCTTCGTATCTTCATGTCATTGTACCTGAACTTGTATCCATATCCATATCTATTTGTATACCTGGTCAGCTTAGGAGATGGACTAAAGAAGAGGGTTGTCAGGATCGTGATCAATTTCTCTCTGGGTGAGAGAATTGTTGGGAATTTATTTCCTAAGGGTGCTAAACTACAACTACAGGACTCTGAGACTTCCTGTCCGACTTGTTGTTGAAGCCCTGCAAGGGAAGTGGAGAAACCGAAGGACTATTGAGCAAAGAAGGGGCACAATTCCTAGGGTGGGATAGGCATATGGGGAATGAGAGACTATAGGTTGTTACTTTGAGTTGGCACCTGTGAAGGAGTCTTTTTGGTTGTCTATGAACCATTAGCCTGGTTAGGAATCCCTTTACCCGGGTGGAGTTTAGTCCCAGATCGGGGGTGACCCACTGCTGAGAGTGATGAGAAGTGTGGTCTAAGGATGGGAGGTTCATGGAAGGTATTAACACAGTTGGTGACATTATTACCAAGATAAGTGTCAAATGTGTGATAAATTTACATGCTGCATTATTATTTACGTGTGTATTTTTATGGTTTTATGTTATGTGTGGTTATAACTGTCTTTATATTTATGGGTATTGCTTGTATATGATGCATGTATATGATTACTGTTATTTCGGTATGAATCCGTGCATTTACATAATGTATTTGTCTGTTTACATTTTTATATATAAATTTCCGCAAGAGTTCTGTGTGTATATGTTTTAATTGCATGGAGTTCAAAAAATTTATGTGGCATAGCTCAGTTGGATGCTGGGTATGTTACAGTATGTTCCACAAAGAGAATGAAAGAGTTCTCTGGTGTAGCATGCCCCGACATGGGTGGTCGGGGATGTTACAACAACTCCTTTGCATACCTTAACTAGTGTGAAGAACACTTTTCAGTGGGAAGGAAAACAATAAAATTATTTCAACATTTTGGAGGAGAAGATTAGTACTGCACCAATATTAGCACTACTGAATATTCAACATCCTTTTGAGATCGAGATAGATTCTAGTGAATACGCCATGGGTGTTGTATTGATGCAATATCGTAAGCCTATCTGTTACCACTCTGACAATTTTAAGCAAGCTGTTGTTAACTATTCTACATATGAGAAAGAGTTGTATGCATTAGTCCAGAGCATAAAGAAGTGGAAGTACTACTTGTTAGGGAAGGAAACAATCATACATATAGTTCACCAACCCTTACAATATCTCCAAGAACAGACCAAGTTGCAACAATATCGACACTATAGATGGATGGGTTTTCTACAACAATTTCATTTGATAATCAAGTACAAAAAGGGTACAAGTAACAAGGTAGATGATATGCTTTCTAGACCTCCTATTGCTGCTTCTATTATTTTGAATAATACTTCTTTTTCTCATGATAACTATGTAGAAAAATATTCCATCGATGAAGATTTTAAAGAAGTATATGAGAATCTAACCCATGGTGCACATGTAGAGAACTATTGTCTACAGGGAAAACTACTCTACCATCTTGGAAATCTATGTATTCCTACAAGTGAACGAGTCCATGTAATATGATAAGCTCACACTTCTCTTGTGTCTGGGCATTTTGGGGTAGGAAGAACTATGGCTCATTTTCATAGGTTTTGTTACTGGCCTCAAATGCAAGCAATTGTGACTAAATATGTAAAGGGGTGTGTGATGTGTTCTAATTGTAAGCTTACTAATAGAAAACTAGGGCTATACTCACCACTTCTTGTTCCATCCCATCCATGGGAAAGTATCTCCATGGATTTTGTAGGGGGTTTACCAATGACCAAAGGGGGTCATGATTATTTTTATGTTGTAGTGGATAGGTTCAACAAGATGTGTATCTTGATGCCATGTAAAAAACATATCATTGCTGAGCAGACTGCTAATCTCTTCTTTCAGTATGTTCGGGTTCAATTTGGGTTACCCACATCAATTGTCTCGAATCTCGATTCCTTGGGAAATTTTGGACTAGCTTGTGGAGGATTATGGACACCAAATTGAAGAGGATCATTGCTTTCCATCCACAGACTGATATACAGACAAAGGTGGTAAACCGAAAAATAGTACTTTTTCTTCGAGGGTACTGCAACAAGCATCCCAAGTTATGGGATGAACAAATACCCTATGTACAACGTGCTTACAACCGGTCTTTACATTCATCCACTCTGAGTTCACATTTTGAGACTTGTTTTGGGTACATACTAAAGGTTCCTTTGGACTTGATGTATGGGAGAGATGTCGATGTGAATGAAGAACAAACATAGGAAAGATATTGCAAGTTCATCCAAATGATCCATCAGATACACCAGGCAGTTAGGGAATATTTGGAGAGAATTCAAGCACATCATAAATCTCGGCATGAAAAGAACATGGTTTATCATTAGTTCCAAGTTGGAGACTGGGTATGGATTTACATCAGCAAGGAGATATTGAAGGGCGAAGGAAAGAAACTAAATCCCATTCGTTATGGACACTTCACTATCTTGGAGAAAAGTGGTACCAATGCTTTTCATCTGGATCTTCCACCTTACATGCAGATTTACTCAATTGTGAATGTTGAGAACTTGAAACTTTTTGAGCCTCCCATAATCATGGATAAAGATGAGGAATTTTTAATACCTTCAGTTGATGAGTTTGTAGCTGAGTACTTGGACTAGTTATAGGAAGATATCATCCTAGACAGGAGGATGAGGACTTCACACAGGGGTGATTTTGATTATCTTCGAGTAGGCTTAAAAGGAACACATCCAAGAAAGGCAAAATGGATAGAGAAGGACAAAGTGAGGAAACTCTTCCCTCACTTACCTGTTTATTGATGAAAGATATTGGTGGTCCAAAAATCTCTCAGTGAGAAGGGGTGATCCAAAAAGGATCTAGAGAAGGATAAGAACAACTCAAAACTCACAGAGGCAACTCAGGATGCTTAGACTAGCTTTAGTAGACATGGAAAGGGAAAAAAATCAAATTCCCCAAAACTTAGTGAAAATGGCATTATTGCAAAGAGAGCATCACAAGCTTTCTAATGACGCAAATAACTCATTAAACAGAGTTACATATGGAAATATATTCGATGTCAAAGTTTGGTCAACCTAGCCCAATGAGTAGGGGATGAGTCAACATCTGTATTGTTGACGTTAACATCCGTAAGGATGATGTCAGCATCCATAAAACACACGTTACAGGAGCAGGGAAGTGACATGTGGCATGTTGACATCAACATGATGATGTGGCAGCACCAGAGGCTGCCACATGTCACTCGGTTTTGGCATTTTTGAACCGATCAGTGGACCAATCAGATCGTGCCACATGGAATTCCATACATTTCATACAGTTGATGTGGCATGCTGACATGGCATGCTGAATTGGCAGGTGGAAATGTGGAACATTGAGGGGCTTCCACGTGGTAGGAGGGAAATGCCCAAGGACAACCCGTGAACAATTTTTTGGAAAAAAAAGGTTGGCGGGTCTGCCAAATCTGGTAGACCATGCCAAACCTATCCACATTTATATATCATTTGGATATGGTTCTAGTAGAACCTCTAAACTGGCGGAAAAAACTCATATATATATATATATACACCATATAACAATACATTGCCAAAAGGAGTTTCCACGGAGTTTGACCCTGGGACCTCTGCCCGCAACCAATGCCTTAATATATCCACCCTAACCAAGAGGCCAAAGGTACCACATACTAACCAATGCCCATTTTATTTATTAAAAGGTGCATCCACTCGACCACAGAAGAGGGAAAGGCGTGCGGACTGTATGACCATCAAGGCACGCATTTCAATGCAAATGACAATCATAATTACAGGTTGCAGAGGGCATGTAAATTGAGACGAAATTGTTCTTGGGCCTAGGAGTGCCATAGTCAGATCAAGGTGTGGAGACAATAATTTCTGGGTAATTCAACGCCATGAATTCAATGGTGCTGTCTGTTTTATGATCTGAGCTTTATTTTTCCAAATTATTTTGCTGAGTTAATGAAAGAGCCTACCCATTTGAGAGAAGGACCTAGAGACATATTCCACCAGGGAGGAACTTTGTTATCAATTTTTTGTGTTCAGATATGATGCTTATGTCTCTTCATTTTTGAGCTTTTTCTTCTATAACAATGCACTTTAATTTATTCTCATTTAATGCGATTCTTTATAAGTCACGATGAAAATATACTAGATCAATGATGATGATAATGATGTTACTCCAACTCCATGCTATAAGAAATGATGATATTTATGATGAGAAAAAATTATGAATATTTATAGATGTTCCAGTCAGTGTTCCAAATGTGGATGATGATGATGCCCTCTCCTTCTCTTGATGATGTTGTATTGGGTCATGTCATTATAATACCCTTATTGTTAAGTGGGAGTGTTGAAATATTGTAACTTTGAAGAATATTCTAATTATATTTTGTTAGGACCATACAATGTACCTTTTTGCTCACACTTTTTGCTACCTTTACACCCTTGTTTCACTCACATTTAAACTCACATTATCACCTTACCCTATCTTTCCAAAGGTATACAAAGTCTCTTCTCTTTACTATATGTTTAATCTGTTTTGCATATAATTTTACATTACTCTCGTACTTAACCGTTGATCAGAAATATATAAGTGCTGAAACAGTTCGAATTGCAGATTAGCATCGTTGTTTGAAGGCTGTTGCTGAAACAGTTAAAAGCACGCAAACCATGTGGCTGAAACAGTCTGTAGTCTACAATGCTGAAATAACAACTCACACAAGAAGAAGTTGTTACACTCCGTGGTCTACGATGCTGAAACAACAACTTACACTCTCCGTGGTATACGATGCTGAAACAACAACTTACACTCTCTGTGGTCTACGATGTTGAAACAACAACTCACATAGAAGCTGTTACACTCCGTGGTCTACAATGCTGAAACACGTGCACACGAAGAAGCTGTTACACTCTCCATATTCTACGATGCTGAAATAATAATGAAGCTGTTACACCGACCACAACAGCCGCACCCTGAGCCAGAATTAACCATCGCTGCTGTGTGAGACCACGTTGCTGAAATAGTTAGAACGCAAATCCTATTGTTGAAACAACCCGTGATTTGCGATGCTGAAACAACATACAATAGTAGTAAAGAGGACAAATAAGGAAGTTGTTACTCCAGCCGCAACAACAACACCTCACTCAACACCTTTTCAACTATTGTAATAGCATTCTATTATGGGAGACTAGGATGTCCTATCCCAGTATAGAGATTTGATCTGACTAAGAATAGGACTCAGACGTACATATGTAATTTGATGATCAAATTGTATCGAGGGGATTCTCCTCTTTAAATAAGAGGAAATCATCATTAGAGAGGATCTTTTGTTTAGCTAAGAAAGGATTTACAGAGAGGGACATGTTTTATTTCAGACATTGTAATATGATACAGTTGACAGATGAATAAAAGTTTGTTCTGAGCATTCCTTTCTAGTTCCTTTTGTTTCAGGGGAATCTTGTGAGAAGGGAGGGCCCACATTCTTCACAAGATTCACCCATTAGCTTTGTAGTGTGTTAGTGTTATTTCTGTTCATGCCTTGATTAAATTCTGTTTTGCTGAAACACTACTTTACTGAACTCTATTTTGCTGAAACACTACTTTACTGAACTCTGCTTTACCGATTGTTACATTGTTTTCATATGATTCATGCTTGGGTAATTGTTAATCATTCTAGTTAGCAATCTTGTTTGGTGAATTTATGAAGGAGTGATAATCAGGGACAGGTGCTGAAGATTCCTGCATGGGGAATAGGGTCCTATTCCCTGTTAAGAGATAGTTATCCTCCAGTGTGTGTCAATTATTTCAACTAGTAATGAGTTCATGAAAGTGTGCTAATCAGAAACAGGTGTTGAAGATTCCTGCTTGGGGAATAGGGTCCTGTTCTTTGTTAAGAGGTAGTTAGTCTTCAGTGTGTGTCAATCATTTCAATTAGCAATGAGTTCATAAAAGTGTGATGATCAGAAATAGGTGCTGAAGATTCCTTCTTTGGGAATAGGGTCCTTTTCTCTGTTACAAAATAGATGGTCTTTCCTTTTGCAATATCATGAAAATATTTCTTTCTTAAGTTGTTATCTCTTAATGTAATCCAGGATTCTTTGGACAATTATTTCTTTAAGCATTGAACTCTGCAATAGGTAGATTGCTTTCCTGTAATACAAGTTAGAACTTCAGTTTGTTCAAGGAAAAGTGTGATTAATATGTTTTTACTACAACTCTAGGTTGCTTTTGAGATTGAGCATATATAGTGCGTTATTACCTTTGAAATAAACAGACTTCCCTGGGTTGACAATTTATGTAGCACTTGATTGTTTAGTTGAATAAGCAATTATAGTGACCAACATATTTGAGTTATTATCTTATAGATCAAATCCCTTTTTGTGGATTGATCATGTTGAGTCTTGTATAAGATCAAATCCCCCTTTTTGGATTGATTAAACTATATTTTTATGGTGGTATTTGTAAAGTCGACCCCTAGTGTTTATAAAGTGGTTTTAACCACTTCTAGAAGAATTCGGCCCCACCAAGTGAAGAGACATAACCCTAGCGTCTCCTCAAGTAGTATTTTTATGTGAGGATGGTGCCTCAATTGCACACACTCACACTCACTCATCCAATGTGCATATATTGAAGGAAGTTGCAGTTGCAGGAGGAAGTAGAAGAGAGGCACATGCTCAATCTTAGTTTATTATGGTGTTTTGGTATTATTATTGGCATTGTATTGGTAATCTATTATTGAGGAATTTTTTGCTAGGTTTTCTCCCCCGTGAGGGTTTCCCAGGATACAATGTTATGTATCTTGTGATTGGTTTTCTTTCAGTGATCCTCTTTATGCTGGTTTTTTGGAAATGCAATGAATGCTCATGTAATTTGGAAATAACCTAATACGAGTAGTAAAAAATTAACACAAGTAGCATACCCCTTGCTTATGAAGACAAAATAAATGGAGATGCCCATCTAAAAGAGAAAGAAGGAGCCTTCACACGGTGGCCATTAAAATATTTGCAAAAAATGACAAGTTGATGTTTATCATGTACGAGTTGTTAGACAACTTGTCCCATTACTTTATGCAGTAGTTTGAATGTGTTGTTCATGGATCTTTATCATGGTGTTGTTCAGGGATCTTTATCATGGTGTATTTGGAAGAGTTGGAAACTCTCAGACTTGAACATTTATTATTATTATTATATGAACATCGTACAATTCATCAAAATTTCATTATATTTTTTAATTGCAAATTACCTTTTTTTTAATCACGATGTTGAATCAATCTTTTAACTTTTATCATGTTGTATATATCTTCTTCGTATATTGTATATAGAAAATTATATGGTTTGTATTATATGTAATATTTTTATTTTCTTTTATGTTTTAATCCAAGTTTAATAATATGTTTATTTATGCATTATACAATTTATGGTATTCAATAAATTATTCATATCATATAAATGAAAATTTACTACTAAACTAGTAGTAAATATAATGACTATGCAATTAATAAACAATGTATCAATATACTACCTGTTGACAGAAATCACTGAACAAAAAAAAATTTAAATAAACTACCAAATGACGATAATTAAAAATTAAAATGACTAAATATAATGCTAATTGATGTTAGTTAATAATTAAATTGACTAAATATACCACCAATTGACAGAAATCAATGAATAAATATGACTACATATATGACCATTTGACGGAAAAATAATGATTAAAATGACTAAATATACTACCATTGGACGAAAACCAGTTAATACAAATGACAAAATATACTATCAATGGACGAAAATCAGTGAGTAAAAATGACTAAATATACTACCAATTGATGATACTCAATTATTACAATGGTGAAATAAATGACTACCATGACTAAATAAATGGCCAATTAAAAACAATCAATGACAATAATTGACTAAACATACGATCAAATTGATCAATAAAAACAACCAACAGATGACTAAAATTGGTTTAGTCATAAATCTAGTCACATTATAAATGATCGGAAATAAACTACTAGTGGTTGTGTGACCAACCTTCACTACTACATATTGAAAAATTTGCGACGAAAGTACTCTTTCGTCGCAACATGCAAGAGAAAAAGTTCATTTTTTTTTAAATCCATCCTGTATTCGTCGCTATCTCGACGACTCTAGGTTGACTAAATTATTATGGTCAAAGTTCTTCGCAAGAGCGACGACTCTAGTTTGTCCATTGCAAGAGCGACAACTTGCCTAACCTTACAATTGACCGTTGAAAATAACCTAAAATATTAATAAAAAGAATAAATATTTTTAGGTCACGTTCATCGCAATTGCGACGATAATGACCTAAAATTGGAATATAAATATTTGACGATTTAAAGATGTTGCGACAATCTTTCTATAACAACGACGGTTCTGAAAGGATATTTTTGTGCGGAAGAATGTCGCAAAATGTTGTTAGAGGTGGGGAAAAAAGTAAAGCGGGTGAAAAGGGTGATGGTAGATGTTATTGCCCTTGTAAAAAATGTTGCCTGAGACATCCTGTAAGAATTTTAATAGCAACAACTACAAAAAATTGTAGGAAATATGGTCACATTGATGGCGGATCGAATGAATATTGTCCCATGGTAATTAGCTATATATTGATTATATTTTTTTATTTTTTCAATTTTATACAAAATTATATATATATATGTATATATATTGTTTGAATTTTTGTTATAGTATACACTAATTTTGCATGATTATTTGTAATTATAAAGTTAGAGTTGCACTCTAACTTTCTGCAGAATATTGCGCCACCAAGTATTAGTAGAAATGATGTTGTACAATTTGAGTAACATCATCATGACCAAGAAAATGAGGATCTCATGGAAGAAGATGATGGGAAAAATCAAGTTAATGATCCCATGGTAGACGATGATGGGACAAATCAAATGATCCAAGATTTGTTTTCGCAGCCGGATGAGGATGGGGAAAATGTTGGTATTTATGATGAACCTTTATTAGAGAAGGAAAATAAATGACTTTATGAAGGATCAAGAGCAAATCTTCTCTACGCTACATTGCTGCTAGTGAACTTAAAGGTTATGAATAATTTTTCGAACACTTGGATGACACAGATACTAAGGTATGTAATATTTTTCATCTCATATTATACATAAATGTTGATTTTTTTCTATTTGTTTTTAGTGTTAATTAATGTGTAAAATAAGAATGCAATTTTTACGATTAATATTCTTACATTAACTAGTTGTTTTTTATGTTGTAGATTGTTAGGTGAATTTTTGTTACCATCGTCAAATATTTTACCTCGCACATATCGAGGTTTGTATGCCATTATGAAAGACATTGGAATGGATTATCAAAGTTTAGATGCATTTCCTAATGACCATATTATAAATTATGGACAACATGCTTCGAAAACCGAATGTCCACAATGTCTTATCAGTAGATATCGAATCGATCAAGTAATAAAAAAGGTGCCTTGAAAGTTTCTTCGTCATATTCCCATAATTCCATGTTTGCAACGATTGTTCAGGTGTGAAAGCATAGCACAATTTATGGATTACCATGCATGTAACAGAAGTGGATATGGTGTTCTTCGAATGCCTACCGATGGTTCTGCATTTAGGGAAATTAAGGAAAAATGGGTAGATTTCAAAGATGAACCTCGTAATGTTAGGCTTTCATTAGCAACTGACGATGTTAATCCATTTGGATATCTTAGGTCTATTTACTCAATGTGGCCTATTTTTGTTATCTACAATAACATTCCTCCTTGGATGTCAATAAAGAGGGAGCACATAATGTTGACAATGATTGTTCCAGGTATTTGTTTACATTAATTTTTTGAATTTAACATTTTCATTTGTTTCAATTTTTGCATAATATCTTTTGTTTATTTATTTAATTATATATATTACATGATATCATTCCT